>SKCR01042408.1:0-57558 GCA_019454045.1 Zanthoxylum bungeanum
TGGTTACCTAGAATATCACTTTGAACAAGATCATTCGTTGATCGTTGTGCAATTTTTCTTTTATAGACTTATTGACCCATGTTCGTTTCCAGCTACATATGACTAGCGGAAACATCACAGTACCGGTCTCTCATGGAGAAAAACCGGAGAAGTTTGGTGGGGCAAACTTCAAACAGTGGCAGAGCAAAATGTTATTCTACCTGACAACTCTGCAGTTGGCTAAGTACCTCAAAAATCCTCCGGGTTCTGTGGAGGGTGAATCAGAGGCAGCCAAGCCAAGAAACAGCGAGAAGACTTTTTTTTTATTCTTGATTCTGAGTGTGAGGCGCTTGGTAGCAACCCCAAATACCATTTAAGGACTAAACATATTGAATTGAATCTTCACTTTGTCCGAGATCATATAGCAAAGAAAGAATTGCAAGTTCAACATGTTTCAAGCCATGAACAATATGCAGACATTCTAACAAAGCCACTGGTTTTTGATCAATTTGTTTATCTAAGATCCAAGCTCAACTTTCTTCCAAGAAGTTGAGCTTGAAAGGGGCCGTTAATTATCATTGAAGTGAAGCTGATGTGTCAGCTTCGTATTAGTACAAAACAGAAGTCTGTTATTGGCTGTGTAATTAGAGAGTTGGTTAAGGTTTGTTAAGCAAGTTAGTTTTCTGTTATAAAGGTTGTTAGGAAAAACGTGTTGTGCACGTGAATGTAATATAAATAGATCAAGTTTGTCAGTTTGTAATGCACCAAGAATAACAGGAAAATTAGATTCCTATAATCCTCTCCACCTTTATTTTCCCTTTTGTTTTCCTCTACTCTTCCTCAGGAAACAACAACTTTTACAGCTATCTTTTGATCTTTACGGAAAATTCAAGCACATGCAAGCTAAGCAACCTCTTCAGTATATATATGTACTATCCTTAAACCAATGAAATATTTTCACAGTGACAGTGAAAGTTTCTTTAGCCAGATGGGTGCTCATTCAAAGTTGAAAGTTGAAACCCAAGAAGAAAATGGAGAAGAAATGTTCCTCAAAGAATGGAAAAAGACAATGGCTATGGAGACTGGAGAAGAAAGTGCACCCCATGCTTCTACAAGATTATCTTTGATGGGGATGTTCCTGTCATGGTAATTTTCTTGTTGATTGATATAATATATGCTTAAGCTACTAATGTTCTTTTCTTTTTGTTTGTTAACATGATGAAGATAATCCCACCATAATTGCTGAAGCATATATCAAAGGAATCATCTGACAAAAGCAACTATAAATGACGATATGATCGGTTATTTACTCGGTACTATCCAACAAAAAAAAAAAATATGATATCCAAAATTTTATAGATATTATGATTTTTAATATTTCGGATATAAGATATCTAATAATAATAATAATAATAATAATAATAAATTTTTCAGATAATAAATTTATTAATTATTTTTTCTTTTTTCAATTTTTCTGAGGTATCCGATATCTATTAATATATTTTTAATTTTTAGATTATTTTCATCGGCATCAAATATATAAATTTTCAGCAAGAGTGGATGTGAAATTGGTTGCTGCATCTGGCTCTGAGATCAAAATGCATCAGGAATTTAGTAGGTTGCCCTATTGTTAAAAGGCCAAAGCAGTAGGCCGAGCATGTTACTTTGATAAAATAAACTTAAAATTTTTTGACAAAATAAATGAAAAGACTAAATAATCACTTTGTTTTAATTAAAATTAAGTTGGATAAAAAAAAAATAGACATCACTTTTGTTATTTACCAAAAATACTCACATGGTTATAGTTTATAGACAAGTTATAAAGTAAAGGACAATTTAGTATTTCCATTCTTTTGGTCAAAATTCTGTTGATAATGGAAGATCTCAAGGTCAAATCCTCCTATCTAATTAAATGGAATCAGGAACTGGTCAAGACATTGCATGTCAGAAATCAAAATCGAAGCAGAAAATGGAGATAGACACAAGATGGAAGACCAAAAATGAAGAATCCAGTAAAATTTAAAAATGTTTGTCAAAACTATTCAGGTTAATATTCCATCATATTTGGTCAGTTTTTGTTGACTTTCTAATCATCTAAGGATTGCCTATGAGGTACGGTACCCGTAACCCGTGGGTACTCTTGAGTCCCATACGGGGAATCGAACTCAGCATGAGACTACCGAACTAGTTCAATGTATAAACTTAGGTTAAATATACAACTCTTCATTTAATAAGTTGAAAAGAAAAACAGAAAAAACAAATATTTAATTTTTGGGCTTTATAAAGCAAAAGCAGTGAGTTCACGTTGCATCCACCAAAAGGATCAAACGACGATCTCACCATATAAGACTCTAATTTTCCAATTAGTATCTGGGCAAATCAGAATTTTAACCTACATAATCTTGTTTATATGCTTTTTCAAAGTGTAACACTTCATAACTAAATGCAAGAGCTCGTGTATCTGAAATGGAATATGAATACTGACGTTATTCGGAACGTAATTTAAATCTAAGAAAATGAAACAGGAAAAAAAAAAGTTCTTACAAAAGGTTCCCAGCCATTCCCAGAACTTTTTGTAAGAATGTAAAGTTGTTGCAAAAGCTTTTACCAAGAATATCCAAGGCAGCAGCAGTCATCTGTTCTCCAAATCAAAGCTTCCCCGTATTTTTCGAAATTTATAAATGTAGGCTGAATTATCTTATGACATTAGTCTTGATTGATAAAAGTAAGTCTCACCTGAATAGAAACAGAAGAAAATGAGTAAAAAACAAAGATTGTAAAAGGCTGAACAGTATTTAACAATATTTAGTTAGCCAATGGCCTTTGGCAGATATGCACCTCCTTTAGTAGAAAGTTAAGATTCTCATTCTCTAAAAATAGGCATTAACTCCAAGGTGGAAATTTTTACCTGATGAACTTAAATCTTACTGGATTCAGAATCGCCAGTGTTTACAGAATCATCCAGTGGTGTTGTTTCTGATGCCTTCTTGGGCTTTCTATACCATAAAAATGCAAACCACAGAGTCCTCAATAGTGCCCCATTTGCAAAGTGAGGGATAAATAATCGTCCCCAATATGGATAGTGAGGACCTGGCAATTTGAGCAAAGTGAAGAATATCGCAATGGCAATCAGATGCCATGGAACTTCTGCATCCTTCAAATCAAATCAGATAATAAGTTGAAGGAAACAAATAATGGGATGAATACATGCATACATGCATGCATTTTTTATAAATATGCTTTTCTCTGTCCTTGGAAGAACGGGATCAACAACTATAGAACTAAAAGAGAAATTTAGCCCACTGAAACCAAAAATGGCATAGGATGTTGATAAAACATCCTCATGGTCTATTCAACTGATGCATTTAATTATCAAAATGGTTAACTCAACTTGAAAAATATTTTACCTTGAGACGTGGAGATAGTTCTAGAATGGTTTCTCTTAACACGTCGGCAATAGCCATGCCAATGAGTAGGGGAACTGGGACAAGAAACAACTTCTTTTCATGTGCACAATATGACATCTCACTGAGAGAGGAAACTGCCAGTACAGGTACACTCAAATATTTGACAACCGCAACAAAAAGATCGAGTATTAGTTGGATGAAATTCTCAAATACTCTGTTCCAGGGAAAGGATTTGACTGGCTGAGGAGAACTGTCCCACAATTTTCTAGCCTTGTTCATTAGCTGGTCAAATTTTAACTTTTCAGGATCACCCGACTGTCCTGCAGCCATGTTCATCGCACAGCAGATATTGGGCTTAGCATTCTGAAGAACCCCATTTGAATTAGCACGCAATCTTAAGTTATGGGCTCTAAAACAAGGTGACACCTGCTAAAATAAGAGATTGATGACTGAAAAATATAACAGAAATAAGTGAATAAAACATGAAAAACCCAAAAAAATATCGTTCAACACTTATTGCAAAACAGCCATGCCATAAAATTTCCTTTGAGTTAATACATATCCTATGATCATAAAACCACACAGTCCTACTCCATTTCATCCACCCTTCTCTAATTCTATAGCTAGCATCTTCTGTTAGGGGTGATAATTCAAATGAGATGCAGAAGGTCAACAGAATGAGAATTGGGCCTGGGGAGCTTATAAAGAGCAGCCACATTACAACAATCCATACACATGAAAGACCTCCAATTCAACAAGTATATGCAAGAAGGAAGAAAAGGGACCCACGAGAGGAGAGAAGCATGATGCTAGCTGGCGCTACAGACAATTGGAGTGCTGAGGTGGACACAAATTAGTTACAAGGAATATTGAATGCATGAGTAATGTAGAGAGGAATATATATTTGAGGGGGATTGTCATGATGAGGGTATCTTGACTCTATCTTTGAATTCGAGTGAGTATTGTGTGAGGGGAAATCCCAGCTGCGCTGGAAGCTGTGACAGCTTGAGTGATTTTCTTGTTACATGAACATTATCTTAGCAGTGTTGTTTATTCAATATATTTACAAGGTTTATTTACAAGGTTTATTCCTTTAATATTCATCTCATATGTCCTTATTGAATCTTTAAAAACTGATTTACAAATTGTTACTTGATTGAAATACATGGCTCTATAAATTGGTCCGACCTACCGAATATAAAGGAGGGGCTACTAGAATGAAGACAAGGGTTGAAAATCTGGAGAAAACGAGCATGCAAATTTAGGGTATGTAGAGCAATTTGAACGATTAGTTCTCACATAATCAACTTGCCAGACGAACAATATTTATGGTATTTTTGAACGGTTTGCAAGAAAATATATGTAGAAGAGTCCGAGTATTTGAGCCCAAAGATGTGATGCGTGCAATCGATTTAGCAAGAATGCTAGAGGAAATTGCAAAGTGCAAAACCAGATTTCCGGTGGACAAAAGGAGGCAATGACGCCAGAATGGGGACGTGTTGGAGTTGGACACGTGTCGGGGTCACACTTTTGGGGCTCCAACGAGATCCGGGAGACAAGGATCTGGGTTCAAACCCAATAAGCTAGTAATTGGGTCAAATTTTGGTGGGTCCAGTCAAACTTACTCCACTCAAAATCAATTCACTACTAAAATAGAGGAGACCCATTCTGTAATCAGTTCATCAAGCCCAACAAAATCAAGAGCTATATCTGACGGATTTAATAATAGGAGTAACAACTCGCGTGTTGGCCAGAATTTGTCCTATCAAGAGTACGTTGAAAAGCGAGAGAAGGGGCTGTGTTTTCGGTGTGATCAGCGATACACTCCATTGCACAAATGTGCAGTCAAGTCTTTGAGGGTTACGATTTTAGCAGAGGATGAATCAGGGGAAACATAAGAAGACAAGTCCATTCAAGAAACAAGGGTGAATGATTCATCAATAGGCAAGGGTGATCCAAACCAAGTGAGAGACCTTTCGATGTATGCAATTGGAGGAATTTCTCGGTCTCGTACAATGAATGAAAATATCGGTAAGATTTGCGGTAAGCCAATTGTGGTGATGATTGATATTGGGGCTAGTCATAACTATGTTTCTAAGACAGTGGTGGAAAGTTTGGGGTTAAGAGTAGACGAGACACCCCCATTTGGAGTATGCCTTGGATATCGGCATAAATCGATATCTCAGGGCATATGCAAGGGTTTAGAGGTTGAGTCAGGTGAAATCACAATTGCTATTGATGGGTATTTATTTGGACTTTGGGAAGTAGATTTGATCGTGGGAGTCTCTTGGCTGGAGAAGTTGAGGGAGATGAAAGTGGATTGGAACAGTATTATCATGAAGTTTCAATGGGATGGAGTGGAGGTGGTTGTGAAAGGAGATCCCTCCTTATGTGGATCACCTATTACGGTATGACCTATGATGCTTAAGTTATTTGGAATGTAATAGAAGTTGACTTTTATGGGGTAATACTTAGGAGTCTGGTAAGGTAGCAGGAAGACGAACTAATTACCGACACAAACAAATCTTTGACTTCCTAAGAACCTTGAAGCCGTCCCCCTTCAATACCAAATTGTTACACATTCATAATGTGTTTAATTCTCAAAATTTTCCAATAAAAAACGGATCACGGAACTTTGTTTTAGGTTAATATGAAACCAGAAAAATCAGTGGATCCACAAAGTTGAATTATGAGGCATGCATGATTCATCAGCGGAAACTAAAACACTTGGACAAAGCCAAATAAAAAATTCAAACCAAACTTCATGTACTAGCAATAAAACTTAAGCTGCGAAGAGAAACTATAAAATCTTACAACATTGGAATATCTAAAAAAAATAAAAAAATCTGCACTTCTTCCTGTTTCTTAATTGTGGAATATCAAACATTTTATTTTTAAGAAACATAAATCAGCTGAAATTAAATTGAAATATTACTAAAAGGATTCCCACTCACTTCAAGTATTCAATTTTTCTGTAAACCAAACATATCAACAGAGAAATATAAATAAATAAAAACCCAGAAACCCATAAAATTGCAATAAATTTACAAACAATGACACATCCAAATTTGCAAACCCATTTCCTGAAAAATCATTTTCCATCAGGAAAAAAAAAATACAATAAAAAGAAAATGCACCATACCACCAACATTAACAAACAAAAAGAAAAAAGAGATATTTATATAAATTTTGCCTGTTTATTACAAAAAATCTGTTATAAAAGAAACAAGAAGAAGCTGACCTTGAGTCCATGAAGAGTCATTACAGAAGGAGTATGAAGGTGAGTGGAGGCAGATAACAAGTGAAACTGATATGGGTTGGTTCCCATTTTTTATATGTTATAATGTTAAGCGCTAAGAGACACCTTTTTTGTTTTACAAATAATATTGAAAATTTAAAAGGGTATGAGCCTTAAAAGAAAAAAGCCATGGTTAGTATTTTGTTTGAGGATAAGATGGATCTTGAATGACGAGGAGGAGACGAGAAGCACTTCGATGTTTCAGCAGAATTTCCGTTAATAGAGGGTTTAAGGATTGGAGTCGGGATCCGCTGGTGACGGCACAGGATAAGCCGGTATTTTGACAAAATGGAACGTTCTTAATTTTAATTTTAGTACTATTTGTTAGGTAAAAAGACTTAACGGCCCTCTGAGATTCAAATAAAACAAAGCTATATCCTAAGACTGTTTATTTAATAAATACAATATAATAATATCAAGATTAATCAAGGTACGTGTAAGCTGGCCCGGACATCCTGGTTATAAAAAAAAACAATATCAATCATCAAGGGCGGCCATCAACAAATTTTGTTTTTTTGAAAAAACAGCAACTCAATTTCTCCCCGGGTTGGAGCCCCCTCATGTAACACCTGAACCGTTAGATGAAAATCCACGGCTCACATGTTAAGTAATAACAAATAAAATTGGAGAGAGAAAAATATTCTCTAAATTTGAATCGTTACATCAAAATCCAGCAATCCAGATTATACTGGAACTCCTCAGACCGTTCTTCCCCATCCACCGAGTTCAAACCCCACATAAAATTCTCATGATTCTTTCAACCTGAATTAAAATAACTTCTTATTGCTGAGTTGGAGAGTGTTACAAATACAAAATGTCAACAAATTCTCAAAAACCCCAACAGTAATAAGTGAACATTTAATCAAACCAGCCAATTTATCATCTTATTGGTCATTACATACAATGAACTCCTGTTATATGATATAAGTTTGAAGTTTCCAACATCATTCTTCTCTGACAACTCAACAAATACAACATCTCTTCAACTTAGAAAACAGAATTCTTCCGAAGCTACCTGCATCAACCGTTGAGTTGTTATCGGACAGCCTGCATAGTCGATAGAGGATATATACTAATTTGATAAAAATAGTCCAAATAAATAATATAAACTTTACTGATTCCACTTCTTCTGATAGTAGCAGAAAGAATAGGCTTTTCAATGTTAAGAGAGTAAGATAGCCTATAACTAATATAATAAATACGTAAGCAAAGAGGATTCTTTTTTTAATTACGCTTACTCTGAACCCTTGAAGAAAAGAAACTAAGGAAACAAGGGCTGATAGAGAAGCCCTGTATTTTCTGGAAATCCCAGCATTATGTTCAGATTTTGTAGTGCTTGACCTGAAGCTCCTTTCACGAGATTATCAATCTGCAGAAATGTTTTAAGAGCTTAGCGACAATGATAGCACATCATAACCAGTACATTAGAAAACAAAAAGAAAGCAAAGCACAAGGGTAGAAGAATTGCCACATACGACTGAAATAATTATTGCTCTCCCAGGAATTCGATCAGAAAAGACATTCATTAAACAGTAATTTGAACCTCGAACATTGTGAGTTCTAGGGACAACTCCTTTTTCCAACAACTTCACAAATTCCTCATCCTGCAGCAATCAGATACAGAGCATCACCAAAATGAAAAAGAGAAGTATAACATAATAGGAAAAAAGTTTGTTAATAATGCAAGCACACTTGAACATAAGATAAAGTCAATTTCATTTAATTGATTCTTGACACAATTTTATCATTTTGAAAATATGTACGTCAATGAGTGCATGTTATGTATTATGTCAATGGGTTGTCCCAAGTGTTGAACCAGTTTCAAACAATTTAATATGAAAGAGATACCTTATAGAAGATTTGTAATTGCTGGTATAAATCCTCGATTGTCACTCCTGGAGCCATTTCTACATAAATAGTTGATTGCATGCCACGGATCTGTAAGAATATTATAATTTATAAGACACAAACATAGTTCTTTTTGCAAGCAAAGAAGAGGAATAAAACTACTTAAATACATCTCGCAACTGTTACCATTGGCATTAGGTGTGGAGTGAAACTGACAGTCACTTTTGAATTTGCAGCATCAGATAATCCTTGTTCAATTTCTGGAACTGCATTCAGAAAAAATCCATGTCAGAATCTGCTAGATATAAGCATTTAAGCCGATAGGTTAAGACTTCATTTATTTTTCATGTCATCATGGCATTGTTACAGAACTACCATATATTCATCTAAAGGCATATGGTTCTCATCTGTTGATCAATAATTACCATGACGATGCCTTGTAACACCATAAGAATAAATGCCTTCAGCTATTTCTGAGAACAAATTTGCCTCCTTAGCGCCACGTCCTGCACAATATACCAGGCATCAGAAGCTGCTCAAGGAATACATACTAACACTACCATACACTATAAATTGCTAACAATATGCAGAGTTAAAAGGGCTGTGAATGAATCTTATCCCAACCTGCTCCACTCACACCAGATTTTGCGTCAATAATGATGTTTCCATATTGAATCAGGTTAGCCTGAAAGCAGAAGCATATCAGCAAATTAGAGGATATTTAAACGACTAATAAATTTTTTTTTCAAAAAAAAACCTGTAAACCATCAGAATATAAATTATAAGTAGTGATATGTTCTCTGCTGGGAACATAAAATTAAAGGCCTTAATCAAGCTCTCTCTATATCACATCCTCAAGGATTATTAAAGATGAGCCCAATATTTCCAAATTCATAGATGGTACTTCTGTAAAGCATTGGAACAATCAAGCAATCAAGGCCATCAGATTAAATAACAAACTTATCGACTTTTGGAATGCCGCATGACTGATTGAAACACAAACTATATATGGAAAGAACTAAAAAAACATGAAACTATAATCTCTACAATGAATATAGTAATTAAAAGTCTAATAGTGCAGCTTTAACAGTAACATCAATCTATCAAGTTTAACTTATTCAACATGATGCAGTTTCAAGCCAGTTGTTGAATCTGAATGTTATGTGGTTTGTGAACAGAACCTCCAAGCTCAATTTCCATGAAAATTCTTATTGTTGACTTAGTTCCTTGTTCTTTATTATGTTCAGTTTATATATCTTCGACCCTCCATGGAAAAATAAACGAAAGAAGAGAAAGCAGGAAACCCCGTTGCCTTTGAATATCTGCATGACAACAATCAAAACATTGATACCCCAGCAAAAATATCAAGATACTTCAATTTCTCTCTCATCAAATACTTGATAACTAATAAACTATGGAGAATAAAATAAGCTTAAACACAATATTTATAAACGCAAACCTTTATCAAGGGAACAAGAGGAAGCTGAATTGATGTTGGATAACAACCAGGATTAGCAACTAGGCGTGCATTCTTTATATCTTCCCTCAAAAGTTCTGTCAAACCATATACAGCTGCTTTCTGGACATCAAAAAACCACATGTAAGCAAAAGTAATAATAAATAGAAGACAAAAATAGAGACAGTTTGCAAAGGTTTTGATGCCAAATCAATGTTACATTACAATATCCCTATGAGACAGACAAAAACTTTCCATTGTTGAATAGAAAATTAAAGTTAACAAGAAGTCCGTCAGTAATGCATAACTGAAATAAATACTTCTGCAAGTATTTGGTATGAGGAAGCACACTCTTTATTTAATGTAACAAATACTGTAATCCTGGACCAATCTATGCATACAAGAAGTCCTTTTCCAGGACAGAGCGATTTCTCACAACTAAATACACAAATATATACGCCCAAAACTGTTTTTGATACCAAACTCTGATTCCTTGAAATCAGCTAACTCTATTAATTGATGATAATTGACACATGTGCCAAAAAGAAAAATACCTGCAGATCAGGTGCAATATGTGGTTGACCATACCACGCTTCGTACTCAGAAATATCACGCAGCCGAAAGTCCTAAGAATATATCAGATTATACTTCACATGAGGAAAATTTTTGAACTTTTTGTACGGCGCATGGAGAAAGAACCATTGAAGAATGCAAAGTGATAAGTATGAACTCAAAGCTTACTGCAGAAAGATCAACAATCTTTAAACTCTTTGGAAGGCCTTTGATGATTTCCTGGAGAATATAACAAAAAAAAAAAAAATTCAATGACCATGATGTCTTGATTCAGTAAATGCCTTTTCACATTAAGGAATGTAAAACTCATTAGTCCCAGAAGTTACAGATTGAATAGGTTAAAAGATGTGAAGCAACAAAAAAAGACCTGAGTGGTTCCATGAGGCAAACAACAAAAGACAGCATCGACATTTGAAAAATCTGCATCCTTGACAGCAACCATTGTTGGTAAATCCTGCAAACATAAAAGAAACTCAAATATCATCTACAAAGGATGATGTTCCAGAACTAGACCTGGCCACGAACCGATTCGGACGGTCCTTTATTTTTTTTTGGGGAAAAAAAAGAAAAATGGTGGTTTGGTTCCGGTTCCGAACCGAATCGAACTGGAACCGGACCGAACCTTAGGGTTACGGTTCCAAATTATGTGGAATCGTAACCGAGCCGAAATGGGGCAGTTCCGGTTCCAAAAACGGAACCGGATGGAATTGTAACCTTACGGTTCCGGTTCGGTTTTGGTTCCGAACCGGAACCTAAGGTTTTAAAAGGCGAGAGGCGTACAGAGGAGATCAGATCCAGAAAAGTGAGGCGCGAGGCGAGGGGTGAGAGGCGCACACCTCACAGATACGTGGTGCACGTTTATTATTAATAATTTTAAATTTATAATATATGCATCATTAACTTGTAAATGTAAAAAAAACAATAAATAAATAGTAATATTTTGTTAAATAGTCTACTTTATATTACTTCTACTTGTCCAATTTATAATACATGACAAAATATGCACAATCCAAAACTTCAAATTCAATAAAATAATAAAAACAAGTGTAATTAAAAAGTATCTAGTCAAAAGAAATATCTAGTCAAAAGAAACATCTTTATCATATTCTTAACAAAATATGCATAGTTCGAGTTTAACAAAATGAAAAACAACAAGCATTAAAAAAACAACTACTAAAAAAAAAAGAATAATAAATAAAGAAAATGTAAAAGAAAGAATCATAAATACAGAAAATGGAAAAAAAAAAAAAAAAAAAAAAAAAAGATGAAGAAAGAGACATAACTAAAAAAAAAAGAACTATAAAAGAAAAAGAAACACAAATGTAAGAGAAAGAATCATAAATAAAGAAAATGGAAAAAAAAAATGAAGAAAGAAACCGAACTGAAAAAAGTAAAAAATAAAAATAAAACAGAACTATAATAAAGAATCGTAAATAAAGAAAATGGAAGAAAAAAAAAAAAAAAAAAAGACAGAATTGAAAAAAATAATAATAAAAAAAAATTGACGAAAAAACCGTAAAATCTTGATGCGCACACCTCTTGACGCATCACGCCTCGCTGCGCCTCACGTCGCCTCTTAGACGTCACCTTGCCTCTACCAGTTGGATGCGCATCAGCAATCGCCTCGTGCGCCTCTCGCCTCGAGGCGCCCCTCAGTGCGCCTCTAACAACACTGTCGGAACCGTGCCCTGGTCTATCCAGAACAACCACCAAATACACAGTCAATTTCATTAGCACCTACAAATAGCTAAATACTGGAAAGATGGCTACTGGGAAACTATTTCAGAAAACTTTAACCATCATATCACATCAAAACCACACCCTTAAGGTCCCGAACAAAGATCTATGACAAAGGCTTAAGGATTCATACTTGTGATATCAAATGAGGAAACACTGATCCAATTGATTGGCCGGCTTTTCTATCAGCAGTCATGAGAGTAATGCCAAAGTATGGATGGTTTGCAAGGAGTCGTAAAATCTGCCAGAAAAAAGAATATCACACTACAAGCAGTATAATGCCAAAGCTGGAAGAGAGCTTAATTTGAAGTGTTAAGCTTTCAAAACTGATCAGTAAAAACTCCTCAATACAAAATGAATACAGATAAAAAGTATAAATTTGAAATTCAAGGATACAAACCTCTGTAAAACCATAAATTTTTTCAAGTACTCACTAGTTCCTTTTACCAAGGTTCAAAAACTCGGTATGCGGTGTGAGGCGGTCCTCGCGTGAGGCGAGGCGGGCAGCTTGAGACAGTCGAGGCAACAGCCTCAATCCGAACACAGAAAAAAAAAAAACTAAAAGCATTAAAATAAATATTTTGTTCAAGAATCAAACAAATCCTTGATGCATAGAAAGTCACATTCAATTTACCATTTTTAGTCGGGTAACTCTATGGAAAAGAAAGGCAAAGAACATTGTTTTCTAATCCTACCCTAAGTAGAATTCAAAGCAATCAACTAATCCAATAATGTCATCAATACACAATGGTACAGCGCTTTTTTTTTTTTTTTTTTTTTTCGGAATCAACTGATGGAAACTCTTTACATTGTAGAAGATGGGATCGATAGTTAATAATTCTTGAGTTTCAGCTAAAAGCTTCACTTACATTTGCAACCAAAACAAACAATTAAATATTAATCATCCAACTTCTCACACGCCACACTCATTTACAAACCTCTGCGCCAGTGTAACCACTGGCACCAAGAAGACCAATGTGAACTTGCTTTTCAGATTTTTGAAGCTTCCCTTCTTCTACCTGCAAGCTTTTCGTTGGCAACGTCGCAGAACCTCTTATACTAAACTTTACTTTCCCATTTCTCTTCACTACCTTTGAAGTCTTAGCTTCATCCTAAAATTCAAAAAAATAAAAAAAAATAAATAAATAAAAAAAATCACCCACAAAAAAAAAAAAAAAAAAAAGTCAATGCTTTCACTTATCTTGTTCATCGAAGCAGAATTACTCAATGACATGAAACTTAACATAAAAATCACTAAAATTTCTTATTTTACCAGTTTATTTTAGTTTTCTAAAGCGTAAAAACTAAAAACTGCAACTTTAGAGGACAAACCTTCCACAAACACCCTCGAGTTAAACAAATTGAATTGAAAGTTGCTGCACTCATTGTCTGTCAAACTCTGCACAGTCAAAGGCTGATATTTATACATTAAATAAGAAATTCCTTTTAAATGCTTTTGCGTTCATTGCATTAAATCAAAACTTACATGAATATTTATATAAATTAATAAATTGTGAAATGTGAAGTGGGATTTATTCGGAAAGAATAAATAATGGCTGCTGCCTTTGAGTTACAGCAAAGGTCGGAATTTTGTTCTCAAGCATCAATGGTAAAACCCTAGAATTTGACTGTAGGGTTTTGTTTGTTTGTGCAATTTAGGTAAATTTATGTACTTTTAGCCAGTATTTTTAATTTAAAATAGGGCTAACCACTGATTCTGATTCTACCCGGAACCGATTAGAACCGGACCGATTTTTCGAATTTGGAACCGGAACTGGTTGTAACCGGTCTGATTTCGGTTCCAAATTAAAGAAACCGATTTTAACGGATCCGGTTCCGGTTCCAAATGGTCGGAACCGAAACCAAATTTTGGAACCGGAGCCGAAACCTGTTTTGGAAACCGAATTTCGGAACCGGAACCTGAACCTGTTTTGGGAACCGAATTTAGAATCAATTTCGGAACCAAATTAAAACTCAATTTCATAGTCCAAATTAAAGCACAATTTAAACTCAATTTCATAACCAGTTTTAAAACCCAATTTAAACTCAATTTCATAACCCAAATTAAAACCCAATTAAAACTCAATTTCATAACCCAAATTAAAATTCAATTAAAACTCAATTTAAACATAGGCACTTCCTAGAAGAATATTATGTATTGAGTCAAAAATATTATGCAATATGCAGTTTTATTTATTATTTTATTTCTGTATGGACAATTTTCAATAATATTATGTAATATTCAAGCGTGAGGAATAAATATATTTTCAAAGTTTGACAATAAAAAATAAATAGGGAAAATCAAAACCGAACCGGAACCAAATTAGAACTGATTAATTGGTTACGCTATTTAATTGGGTAGGTTCCGGTTCCACACGAAACCGAATTGGAACCGATTAATAGGGTACCATATTTAATTGGGCAGGTTCTGGTTCCACGCAGAACTGAATTTGAACCGATTAATAAGGTACCATATTTAATTGGGTAGGTTTTGGTTCCACTTAGTTAGGAACCGATTTTTTCCGGGTAGGTTCCGGTTCCACGGGGAACCGAAACCGAAACCGATTTTGCTCACCCCTAATTTAAAAGGCTAATGCATCAAGTCTGGGTTTTCCTTTCCCAAACCCGGTCAGAACAGAACCGAAGCGGGCATTTACCCGGTAATAGACCCAAGTTGAGGCTAGCGCATTTTGCCAATCTTTTTCCAATTTTTTTTTTTTTGGAAACGTTGGAAACCTGCCGCCAAATAACCCAACCCGGACTTAAAAGGAGCAAGTAAAATCTCCGACTACCCCAGGCTCTTACAAGAAATGCACCCCTAAATTCGATCCCATAACTTGGAGACCTGATCATGAACCCTACACCATCAAGCAATGCTCTTTGTTTTTTTTCCAATTTTGACATGGGAAATTCACAAAATTAGCCAGAATATTTTGTCATTTACCAAAATGAGGCACAACGTTTGGAATTTGTAAATTTCGGAGAATCTGGATTCTCTGTAGTACACTTCGAAATTTGATTTACAAACCATTCATTCTCCATTTGTTATCACTACAAAAGCAAATCATTATTTTTACCAATCAATTTTTCGAAGTTTCTTAATATTCTCCTAAGTCTAAAATGAAACAAATACCTCTAACTTTCTACAATGAAGGGTCTTATGAGAAATTAGATAATGGCAACGATGAATATAGGAGGATATATTTTTTTAGAGCTAGTTGTTGTTGGCACAACTTATGAGCAGTTAGTGGAAATATTGTATGTGCGGATACATAGAAGTAAGATGGAGGACAAAGTTAGCATGAAAAGTTCAATTCAGTCATATTCGCAGCGACGTTTAGTTATTGAGGAGTGGTTTTCAAATTTACATTCAAATGTAGTTCGACAAGGTAGTGTGGTCGAACTATATTTGAGTTGGGATAAGATTACTGCTAGCGATGGTTTGGGATAAAATTACTACTAGCAATGGTAAAAAAATCTGGAGATTGTTCTTTGTCGAGTTATATTCAGGGTTTTTTCATCGATCAGACCGGAATAGCACTTGATGGAACATTTTTGAAAAGCAAGTATAGGGGATCTCAGTTTGTTGCTACTGCCAATGATGGAAATAACTAGATATATCCCTTGATGATACGCAATATCGAAACCTTTGGCAGATTAATGCAGACGCACCAACGTATTTAGAAGAGTATGTATAGTGCAACAGATGGGTAAGGGCGTGGCTTTCAAGTAGAAGATATAACACGATGAATACAAACATTTCTGAAAAATTGAACGTCTTGCTTAAAGAGGCTCGAGCCCTTCTGGTGCTTAGTTTACTTAACTATATCATGATGACCCTTCAGAGAGGTTTTTTTATAGAAGAGAATCAGCAGAAAAAATTGTTACTTAGTTGACACCGTGGGCTTATGTAAAAATAAAGAAACGTATAGTCAAATCACATTAAATGTCTGTATCACCTGCTGATCGCTATGAGTATGAGGTCCGTGGTGGAGATAAGATTGAAATTGCCAACATAATAGAGAAGATGTGTACATGTAACAAGTTTGATTTAGAGTAACTTTCGTGTGCACATGTATTGACTGTATATGCAGCTGCTCGAATCAAACGATCCAGTCTTTGGAGCAAGATGTACATAACGGACACCTTTTGTGCTGCGTATAGAAAGATTATTCATCTTGTCGGTGACCAATCGGATTGGTCTTGTCAGAAGAGTTATCGGGTATAATATTACTTTATTTTACTGAACAAACATTCAAAAATAATTTTAATTAATATTTTGATTCTCAATACATGTTTGAACATATTGCCACCAAATGAGCGTGTTTCGGCGGGACAAGCGAAAACAAATAGAAGATCTTCACATGGCGAACAAACAGTGCAAGTCATATAAGATCGAGGTGGCGAACATGGACACAGTAAATGTTCATGCATGAATCCTCTTCGCAAAAATCTAAGTCAACGTTAATTTTAATTTATGTAATCGGATTTGATGTAGTAAAAATTGATATTTTTGGAATCAATATTTTTGGTCTTATATGTAAAAATCATATATATCACTAAAATTTATATGTTTTCGTATCACATGCTATGATTTTTTCCTACTTCGGAAATCTGAAGAAATACTTCGGAGATTCGAAGTAAGACTTGGAACTCCTAATAATGTCTTCGAATAGTCCGATTGCGAATCTTTCTCCATCTAACCTAGTAGCTGGAACTATCACTATTTAGTCCATAAGCGGGGCGCTCGCCGCCCGCCTACTTGCCAGGCGAATCGAGAGATTACCCACTCTTCATTGATCCATCTTAGGACTGAGTGGCAGCCTCGACCCGATCAAAAGTGTGATGACATAACCAATACAGGGAACAAGGGAATACCAAACGATATCTGCTTTTGCGCCATGATAACTCTCTGAAGTTTTCAATAAAAAAAAATCAAACTTTAGGGTGTACTTCGGAGAATGGCAAGTTTTACAAATCCCAAATATTATGGTTCATTTTGGGAAATGGAAAACTTTTTTTGGCTAGTTTTGTGAATTTCTCTTCCGACATATGTGAAAGATGTTATGGCGGATATGGAATCCCTAGGGACATAGAACATGGCTCTAACCCATGGATATAGAGCATGAGTGTATTTTTAAATAATTCAATAGAATATTATATTTTGTTACGGAAAATCGGAGTCCGAAAACTCGAAAACAGAGAAAAATAAGTTTTAGCGTGCTCGGGCGTTATGAAGCACGTTATGCGCGCGTTGTGACGTGCAAGTGTGAAAGCATCAACTATCGGGGTGTCGCGTCGCGTCGCACCTGCTTGGGCATCGCGATGCCGAAGTACGAGAGGTCAACGTCGCGACACGTGGGCTTGGGCATCGCGATGCCCGATCTTCCGAGGGCCGCGCGTCGTGACATCAGAGATGGCGCGTTGCGACGCGTTCCTGCTGGAATTATTTCCAGATAGCACTTTCAATTTTGAATCTAATCCAAATCACTTCCAACTTTCTTTAAATACTACTATACACCCAAAATCTAATTTTAACATCAAAATCACCATCAACACATGTTATAGAAAAAACATAAATGTATCATAAATACATACATGCATAACTTTGAATCTAAAATATAAATCAAACCAGTATCCCACAAAGAAGCAACCCATGAATAATTCTAAGTCACTCAAAGGTGATCAAGTGATTCTAGAATGGTGGTCATAGCTCCAAGCTTTCATCTAAATTCTAAACTCCAATTTTGTGTTTTATGTCCAACATACACAAATTTGACCTAATCACAAGCATATTGTGTTTATGCTTCCAAAGCATCTAAACAAAAATCTCTAACCATGTTTCAACCTATTTAAGTTATGTTATTATGCATCAAATATGTAATACATCACCATATATTCCATTAATGATCTCAAATCATTAATAAAAAACATAGTTTATTAGAGAACATCAAAACTTACCTAACAAGCTTGGATGAAAGATAAAATCTTCTAAGTAAAAATATAGAGAACTTCCAAAACTTCTCTCACACTTATTTTCTATTAGTTAAAACTTATCAATAAAAATACACAAGCTTATCTTTTATAATCAAGCTTTGAATTTTTTAATTAATAAAAGTTTTAATCAATATTTAGGTGGGCTTATTCCAATTTGTCTAAATATGCATATGAGGTGTAATCATATCAATTTTGTTTAACCACTTGATTAATCCAATTGAATCAAGCCAAAGCCTAACCACTGGATTAATCCAATTAAATCAAGACAAATACACATATTATTATATATTTTGTAATTATCAAAATATCATCCAATTGAATAGATGTTTATGAAATTACAACAAGCTCTTATGTGATTTGGATTCATCTAACTAATCTCAATTGGTCAAATAAATAATTAATATTATTCAATAACATTTAATTACTTTAATTGATAATTATAATATCAAATATTATTTATTATCAAATATATTCGGCTACCCGAGTGCTCAACGAGTACACTTCATATCGTGGGACTCTCCAAGTCTAGACACGTTTGTCATATAAGCTTAGCTCAAATGTATGCAATTCGGCCACCTCTGAAATTGCGAAGAATATGAACAACCTTTCTCAACTATACAATTCAAGGTCATCACATATGTTTAACAATCCATATGTCGTATGTTATTTGAGTTGTGGTATGAAACATAGATTACACCGTCAAGTTTTCAAGGCGCACATCTCATATTGTCGACATGTCCAAGATTCTTTACAACTAATTAGAATATTATTTCTGATATATATGCGATCAACCCTAGGTGATCGGCATTGGAAAAAGTCTTAAGAATCACGACTCATTAACATGGATACGGTTGGAGTTGGTACTTGGAACGCCAATCCGAATAATATATTGTACATTATATTTTATTATTTATTAATAAAATAACTATATTTTCATTTCAACCATATTAATGGTAATGTCATTATGTATATTAGATAGATATATAAATATGCTGAGAATGACATCGGCCTTAGAATAGTCTTGTAGTAATACTGGACACTAGGTGGTCCAATATTGGGATATTATTACTATTATAAATTATTCTTAAAGTAAATATTCCTAGTCGTTGATTTTGGAATACAGTCGAATTCCTATAACCTAGCAGACTAGCACATATCGTATATTGGAATTAGAGTTCCAATAGTTTAACCCGATGTATCATGAGCAAGGGAATCTCGTATAGACATGTGGGTATTCGTTGGAGCGTATACTGAATGACTCACAAGTGATTCCTAACAATTGGAAGTACACACCACCATCAATATGAATCTCATCGAGTCAAGTAGCATATGTGATCCTTTGACTATAGGATAATATTGATTTTGTGTGTGATCCTCCACACTTTGATGTCATATATATCAGAGACCTTTCATAGTTTGACCGCTATATTTTTTTTAGGTGTGGACCGATGTACTCGTTAATCAAATGAGTATCAAGGTAGGATCTGTCGGCCCATAAGAGGTTTAGGTATCCATGTGAGTAAGCCACGATTCTTAAGACTTTGGCCAAATCCGATCACCTATGGTGGATCACATATATCAGAAATGGTTTCTGATTAGTTGTAAAGAATCATGGACATGTCAACATGAGATGTGCGTCTCGAAAACTTGATGGTGTAATCTATGTTTACTAAGCACAACTCAGATAGCCTACGACGGAGAGATTGTTAAACATATGTAATGACCTCGACTTGTATAGTTCAGAAAGTTTGTTCGTGTTCTTCGTGAATTCGGAGGTGGCCGAATTGCATACGTGTCTGAATGTAGAGTGCCATGCAATATGAAGTGTACTCGTTGAACACTTGGGTAGCCGATAATATTTGAAATTATAAAGTAAAATAATTAAGTGTTATTGGATAACATTAATTATTTACTTTGACCCAATTGGATTAATCCAAAGTTACACAAGGATTTTATTGTAAATTCATAAAAATCTCTACCATTGGAGGATATTTTGGTAATTACAAATATATAATAATATTTGTATTTGTCTTGATTTAATTGGATTAAATCAAAGTGGTAGACAAATGTGATTAGTCACACCTAATTATATATAATTGGACATATTGGATTAAGTCCACATAAAAGTTGATTATAACTTTTATTAATTAGAAATTGCCTAAGTTTTGTTATAAAAAGCAAGCTTGAGCAAGGTTTTAATCAAGCTTGAGAAAGCTAAAACAAACAAGAGTTAGAGAAATTAGCCTAAGTGAAAGTTTTTGTGAGGTAAGCTTTGGAAGTTCTCTGCAACATTTCAATAAGGAGAAATCAAGATTGGATCTTAGAATCAAGCTTGCTAGCATTGGATTCAATATTGGATCTTGGAGTAAAGCTTGCTAACTTTGGAGGTTCTCCACAACCTTTCAACAAGGAGAAAAAGATTGAATCTTGAAATTAAGCTTACTAGGTAAGTTTGATCTTCTCCAAAAATTATGTTTTCATTAATGAGTTATCATTAGTGAGACATATAGTGCTGAATTATATATTGGATACATAATAACATAGCTTGATGTTGAAATTAGGCTAATTAATTGTGTACGGATACTTTGAAGTATAAACACAATTTTCTTGTGATTGAGTCAAAATGTTTATATTAGATATAGACAGAAAATTAAAGTTCGGAACTCTAATTGATAGCTTGGTGTTATGACTACCATTCGAGAATCACTTGACCACCTTTGGGTGACCTAGAATTGTTAATGAGTCATTTCATTGTGGGATTCAATTTTGATTTTTATTTTAATTCAAAGAAATATATATATATATATATATATATATATATATATATAACATCATCATCCAAGAGATGCTACCTGCAGGGAATAGACTGACCTATCCCCCTGAGTTTCTGACTATCTGACTGTGATCATCATTATTAACTCATCTCAAATTACTGAATCATGCATAGGGACCGTTGCCCTGACTCAACAACATGAAATGCAACTCAATACCGATAATTGTATACCCATTAATACTTTCCTTTACAACCTTATTCATAAAAATTTTAACTTTATATAATGATCAATGCAATACTAATGACTGTATATGACTTCACTTTGACTTTGACTGAATGATCTCCCTTTGACTTGACCTGGTGGACTTAACACCTTAGTGACTGCCATCAGTATCCCTCATCTCATACTCGTCCTTCGGTTATACCTGTAAAATAGAGAAATTGGGAGTGGGGGTTAGATTGTTTGAACGATCTAGTGAGTGGAATGTTAAAAATGAAAACTGAAACACTTTAGAAATTCCATTATTCTAAAACCAAAATCATTTCAAAGAAATCATCTTTTCTGAAATCATTCTTCTTATCTGAGAATAACTCTTTTTTCTGGAAAAATCTTTGTAGAAACTGTTATCTACTTATAAAACTCTGATATTCTATAAAATACTTTTTCTTGAAAACTTTTTCTTAAAACTATCTTTCTGAAAATCTGTTTCTGAAAAACTTGTATCTAAGAATCTGTTGAAAACCTGACGCATGGGGGAGTTATGTATCGTCGTCCCCTCATACGCCTAAACTAATGGTCTTGGGGCTTTACATATCGCTGTCACCCAAGTCGCTGAACTAGAGCCATGAGTGCTGATCTACGCTACTACCTGACCCTGAAACTAGGGTCTAGGTGTGGGGTTGGTGCTCAGAGCGCCAATTCGCGGTTGTATTTCTTTATGAATACTTCTGTAAACCGTTATTATTTTGAATAATATATGCAGTTTCTATAATATAATGTATCTTTTAATATGGTAAAGACGTAATGACCTTAGAATGACTAGCATGGTGCAGTTGCAAAAGCGTCGCAACTGACATTGAGTAGTATCATGAGGTTGTCATTCTCATACAGTTCTTTGTCAAGGTTTACACTACTTGGTCAGTATAGTAAACCCGTTGAGACCGGTAGATGTCGTATACTGGAATATATGATTCCAATGGTTTCTCAATGAACCATAAGTCTTGGAGACTAGTATAGACGTGTAGGTGTTTATAGCGGATAAACACTAAACGACTCACCAAATATTCTTAATGGATGGTACACCAACGTCAATAAAAATCTTATCGGGTTGAGTAGCACTTGTGATTCTTCGACTTGAGATACCACTGTGGGCGCATGAGACATCTTCCACACTATGATGGCAGTCACGTCACCGATCTATTTAGATCAGACCTCCGCATGTTCGTTGGGTGTGGATAGATCCTCAAGGTGTCTTGTGTTATCGAGATAAGATCCGTCAGTTCTGTATATCAGAGCATAGGTAGTCCATATGATTAACAATCAGATAAAAACCATGGGCCCGTGGTACAATTTAGAAGTTAGTTCTAAATGTTCTTTTTGAGATTGCTAATAGAATAGTCGACTGGATAATCCCTATAGAGATTTGACGTTTACATCTATATCTCTGGGATTTATCCGAATACCCGTGACAGAGGAATTATACATTTGCCATGACCTCGACCTGTATGATTCATCGTTTATCTGTTATATTTTCGTGTTATCATAATTTAAGGGTGGAAAATTATGGCACGAAATTGGATTTCGTGACGGATATGCCTGATCTAGAGAGTCTCACTAATGAAATATACTCGTAGAGCACTAGGCCAATATTTATAAATATATTGATTGTTTATAAAGTCGTTTAAAGGTTAAACGCAAAATACATGTGTAGGGACCCGATAATCATTTCCTTAATTTTTGTGTATTTGCATTTAATGCTTGATTAATTCAAATACATTAATTAATTGTCAAATGAGATATTTTACTAATATTATAAATATATATATATATATATATATATATGTATTTGATATTTATTGTAAATATAATACATATATTTAATATATTTGTATTTAATAATTAATTAATTATTTAATTATTAAATGATTAAATTAATTAAAATATAAATATCTTAAAGTTATGATATTTTATTAATGGCTTGAGTTGCATTGTTGACTAACTTTAATTCATTAAATGGTTTGATGATTAAAGTTAACAAGTTGTAAAGTTAAAATTAATTGAACAAAAAACAAATATCTTGATATTTTGGCTACTACAATTTCGGCCAAGGGCAAAATTGAAGGAGTATATATTGTTTCTTTTATTTTAGGGTTTGAGAACCATCAACACTTATTACAAAAACTCCATTGAAGAAACAAAAGAAGCTTGAGAGAAAGATAAAGAAAAACAAGAAAATCTTGGAATTTTAGTAACTTTTTCCAACTTACTATTAGAGAGGAAAGTGTTCCTTTTTTCTAGGCTACATGCTATGATGTTCTCATGTTATTCTTTTCTTTATTTTTTGTGTTTTTGTTTAATGGAAGTTTGAGTATAGGGTTGAGCATGTATAAAGTTGATAGAATGTTACTAATGGACTAATAAGCATTCTTTTCATGGTTTTAGAAACTTATTGCTAATCTAGAGTTGTTGACCCACTCTTAAATGACCTAGATTTGATCTATAGTTATTTCATTGTGTTGAGACTTGATTTGAATGGAAGAAACATGATTGAAGTATTGTTTTTGTTAATTTGGTCTAATTTGTCCAATTTGTAAAAATTGAAAAATTAGGTTTGAAACCACTACCAAATTTGGGGCTTTTCATTTATATGATGTATGTGGATGTGTGATTGATACATATTAAATCTTATTTGATTGGATTTCATTTTCATGTGTTTTGAACAATGGAAATGCAAAATGCACTCCCCCCTTGTGAGGCTCACGGCCTTGATGGCCAAAATTGGATTTTTTTGTTGCAAATTGTATTTTGACATTTGGGACATGTTAAATTCATATTAATAATGATTTAGAATCATTAAAAATTGTTTTGAACAATTTCGGACTAAAATGAACAAAATACAAAGTATAAGGGCAATTCGATAAATTCACATAAATTTGATTTATAGTGTTTTATTTCATAATTTGATTATTGGATAATAAAATAAATAAGTTTATTTTATTAATCCGAGAAAAAATTTTGAAATCGGAAAATTTTGATTTTCCACTGTTTCGCTGCGTTATCGGATTTCTGCAATAAAACCCCTTCAGAAATGGTATCAGAGCGAGTCTGATTCTTGGCCCCCTAATATGATTAGCCCTTTAATTCAATGTTTAATCATGTTTTCTTAACTTTATACATACATGTTATAATCTAATTTGATTAGATTTAGGGTGTATGACACTTAGCGGAAAATCCCTAATTAATAAGGTTTAAATGTAATTATGTATTTGATGCATGTTATGTAGTCCGTCTTGTCAATATGGTTTATAAATATTTCTTCGTGACTACATCCGAGACCGTGCCTCTTCTGTGAGGGTGTAGCTGATATAGATTTATTTATACGGTTGTATATCAGATACTAGATAAATTCAAGCGAAAGCGGAATCCTGAACGTGCCCTAGCTGTCACGGTTACGCAAGTAACTTGAGTTTATCATTGACGAGTTTAACCTTGGTACGTCTCATTAGGGTCTGCCTTAGCAGCGACAACGAGAAAAGACCAGGACCGGAAACCCATGAATCACTGGTGAGTGATTGACAAATGAGTTGTCTACCTGATGAATATATGTAGGCAAGATCGTGCTTCTGCTGTGAGCTGAAATATATTCACGGGATCCACTTTTCACTATTGTATTTAATTTAATTATTAAATCTTTGTATTCTGTTTGGGGATTACAATATTGCATGATTTAGTGGGAGGGGCATTTTTAGATTAAAATTTCATGATCTAGTTTATGCTTTTGATATTATATGAAACTGCTTAAATTTTCTGCTAACCGTTTTTCGTGATCTATATGATAGATTTGCGATGGCGGCACCATCCACAAATCAGTTTGCGCGTATGCTTGATGCGAACAAAATAAAAGGCGCTGATAACTTCACCAATTGGGATCTGGATTTGAGGATTGTCCTCGATTCCAAGAGGTTGGGATATGTTCTTGAGGGTCCACTGCCCCTTGCTGTGGCAAATGACGCTACACCGAAAGAACGCGAAGTCTTCCAAGCTTGGAAGGATGATGATTTAAGGACATTTTAAGTTTGCTTTCACCGGGACTCAAGAAACAATATTATGGCATGTCAGATGCTTATACTATGATGACACGATTAAGACAATCGTTTGAGAACCAAGAACAAGTTGTTGTTCATAAGGTCGCAATGGAACTGTTCCATGCGCGATTAGATGAGGGGCAAGCTGTTAGCCCACATGTTCTTCAGATGATCGATTTGATCGAGCAATTGAGGCAACATAATCTCATTCTGAATGACATTCTCGGTAGGAGTGTCATTCTTGGTTCTATCCCAGCTTCTTATCGCCACTTCGTGATGTACTTCAACATGAATGGGATTATCTGTACCTACCAATAGCTGCATAGGATGTTGCTCACGGCGGAAGAGGACCTTAAGAAGGGAGTACCGACTTGCCCTCCAAGACCTACTTCACTTTCTGCTTCTTCCCAGACTTGTTCAAAGGGAAAGAAGAAGAAAGGGAAGAAGAAGAAGGGTCTCTGTCCTCAACCACATGAAAAGATAGCAAAGCCCAAGAGGGCTTCTGAAGACAAGTGCCATCACTGCAGCAAAGTCGAGCACTGGAAAAGGAACTGTCCTGACTACATTGCCCAGCTGAGGAGGGAGAGAGCATCTACATCAGGTACATTTATTTTTCCAGTTATTGATTTATCTTTGGCTTGTGAAGCCGTTACATCCAACTGGATTTTAGATTCTGCTTATCCCATTCACATTTGCAATTCGTTGCAGGTGCTGAAGGAAAGTAGAATAGTGAAGCCTGGAGAGATGCAGTTGCGATTCAGGAGTGGAGACTCTCTAGATGCAGTTGCAGTGGGAGTATGCGAGATCTCATTGCCGAATGGGACACTTTTGTTAAATGACTGTCATTTTGTACCAGGATGTGTAGCTAATATTATATCACCTTTTGTATTGGATACAAAAGACTTTCGTATTAATATTAAGAACTGTTCTTTGTATTTATATGATAAAAGTAATATTCAGATCCTTTGTTGTCCAAACCAACATGGTCATTATACATTGCAAACTTCAAAATATTTTAAATACTGGAATTAATAAACGTAGTTTACCTGTAATTAATAATACTGAACTTTGACACATGCGACTAGGTCATATAGGCGTTAAACGCCTTACCCAATTGGTTAGGAATGGTTTGATACCAGATCTCACCATTGAATCCTATCCAACTTGTCAATCGTGTATTCAGGGTAAGATGACTAAAGCCTCATTTTCCAGTGTTGGACACCGCGCCACTAACTTACTGAAACTCGTACATTCTGATGTATGTGGTCCACTAAGTCAGACTGCTCAAAGTGGTTATTCGTACTTCGTTACCTTTACCGATGATCTGTCACGATACGGTTATGTGTATTTGATGTGACATAAATCAGAAACCTTTGAAAAGTTCAAAGAGTTCCGAAATGAAGTAGAAAAATAAACTGGTCAATATATTAAATGTCTTCGATCTAATCGAGACGATGAATATATGAGTGGTGAGTTCATGAATTATATGAAGGAGAATGGGATTCTCACTCAATATACTCCTCCAAGTACTCCACAGCACAATGGAGTATCTGAGAGGAGAAATCGGACTTTATTGGATATGGTCCGATCGATGTTGAGTTTCACAGATTTGCCCTATTACTTATGGGGCTACTCTCTTTTAACAGCTGCACATCTTCTGAATACGATTCCTTCAAAAGCTGTTCCTACGACACTGTATGAGATATGGTTCGGTAGGAGACCAAATCTTAGTTACATTAAGGTTTGGGGTTGTCCTGCCTATATCAGGGTGACTCAGTAAGATAAGCTTTCGCCTCGAGGGCAAAAGTTTAGGTTTGTCGGATATCCTTCGAATACGAGGGGATATCTGTTCTATGATACCGAGCATCGAAATGTGTTCGTAGCTCGCTTCATAAAATTTCTAGAAGTAGAATTTTTGTCAGAAGGTGGTAATCACAGACATGTTGAGCTTGATGAAGTCCAACCTGAAAACAACGAACCAACGGAGGAACCTTAAGTTCAAGTAGATGATGGGCCTTCAACACACACACTCCGTAGGTCAGAAATGGTATCTAGACCTCCTGAACGCTTGTATTTGATACAAGAAAAGAGTCTAGATGTTCTCTTAGTTGAAGAGACTGATCTTTTCACCTATAGAGAATCGATGTTGGACATCGACTCCGTGAAATGGGAAAGTGCCATGAAATCCGAGTTAGGCTCAATGCATGATAATCAAGTTTGGGACTTGGTTCCGCTTCCCGAAGGAATTGTTCCTATCGATTGTAAAAGGGTTTACAAAAGGAAGCGCGGGCCTGACGGTAAGGTTGAAACTTACAAGGCCCGACTGGTTGCAAAAGGTTACACGCAGCGACCTGGCGTCGACTACAATGAAACTTTTTCGCCAGTAGCAATGCTTAAGTCTATTCAGATTTTGCTTTCTATAGCTGCGTATCATGACTACAAGATTTGGCAAATGGATGTCAAAACAGCTTTTCTAAATGAATTTCTTGATGAAGAAATCTATATGGAACAGCCGGAAGGTTTTACATCCAACAAAAACTCAGGTATGGTATGTAAGCTTAAGAAGTCCATTTATGGACTTAAAAAAGCTTCACGAAGTTGGAATCTTCGATTCGACGAGATTATTAGATCGTCTGATTTTCTCAAGAATTCGGAAGAATCCTGTGTGTATCAGAAGGCCAGTGGGAACATGGTCGTATTTTTAGTCATATATATTGATGACATCCTAATCATTGGGAATGATTTAGGTATGTTACAAAGCGTCAAAGCGTACCTCTGTAAGAATTTCTCCATGAAGGACCTGAGAGAAGCTCCTATGTTTTAGGGATAAAACTTTATAGAGATAGACAAAGGAGGCTGATTGGGTTATCACAATCAACGTACATAGATAAGATCTTGGAACGGTATAATTTTGGTAACTGTAAGACAACAAACATTCCGTTCAGACATTGGATTCATCTTTCAAAGAAGATGAGTCAACAAACAGAAGATGAGAAGGTTAGAATGTCTAACCAACCTTATGCTTCGTGTTTGGGTCGGATAATGTATGCCATGTTATGTTCAAGGCCTGATATCAGTTTCGCTGTTAGCATAACTAGTAGATATCAGTCCAATCCAGGCAATGACCATTGGATGGCTATTAAACATATCCTCAAGTATCTTGAATGTACTAAGGATAAGTTAATAATTTATGGAGGAAACGAACTGCAAGTTAACGGGTATACGGATTTCGATTTCCAATCGGATCCCGATGATAGAAAGTCTACATCTGGATTCATATTTACCCTTAACGGAGGTGCAACCTTAAGCTTTTGATGCCAATTGTAGGAAACAACTTTCCTTAGCGCGGCGGAAGTTGCTTGTGGTGGCACCAGGTCCGGTATGGATCTTCAAAATTTTATTTGCCTTCTCCCTTTGTTGTAGTAGCTAAGATCAATCCTTTCGTGTCCAACACTTAGATCAACCACTCGATCTTCCGAACTATGACTCGAAACCAACAAACCGAAGTGTGGGCTTCACTTACAAATATTAAACCTCTAAACTATTTAGAGATTTAAGATGTTACAATGGTGTTTGGCTTAAGAAATTTCACAACACTTGTGAATGCTAGAACTCTCTCTATTTTCTCTCAAATCTTTTCTCACAATAATTGTGTGAATTAATGCAAAGTGTTAACCTCAGGAAGTGAGAGAAATGGTAGAGATTATATTCTCTTACACAAGCCAACTAACCTTGTCATTAAGCATCTAATGCTTTCTTGCAATGGCCAACACAAAAATGTGAATGCCATACCAAAGCATAAGAAATGTTAAGATAAAGACAATGGCTTTGTCATTAAGGATTCAATGCTTTCTTTCAATGGCAAACACATAAATGTGGAGGCCATACCAAAGCATAAAATGCATTAGCTAATGATAAAACTATTAGGTGTATCCAAGCCACCTAATAGACATAATTGCTTGGATGACATGGTAAGCCATATGGCTTTGTCTCCAATGGTAAATAAAAATCAATATATTAATAATGATTTATTTACCTTCAATTATGTTGTAGTAATTATCTCATAATTATTAATAACTTGATTATCTCATAATCAAATAATTCTAGAAAACATTAAGTTAAACTAATTTAACATAGTTTTCATTTGTGACAATAATATTATTAATCTTATAATAATATATAAATAAATATAATGTGAGCATATAATTAGACAATCAAATTATATTGGGTTTGCTACATTTAATCGAGCTAGCACGAGGACCAAATGGACCTACGGTTCCGAGCTCCAATAATCAATAATTCTAGAAAACATTAAGTTAAACTAATTTAACATAGTTTTTATTTGTGACAATAAATATTATTAATCTTATTAATAATATATAAATAAATATAATGTGAGCATATAATTAGACAATCTAATTATATTGGGTTTGCTACAGTTAATCGAGCTAGCACGAGGATCAAATGGACCTACGGTTCCGAGCTCCAATAATTAAATAATTCTAGAAAACATTAAGTTAAACTAATTTAACATAGTTTTCATTTGTGACAATAAATATTATTAATCTTATTAATAATATATAAATAAATATAATGTGAGCTTATAATTAGACAATCTAATTATATTGGGTTTGCTACAGTTAATCGAGCTAACACGAGGACCAAATGGCCATAAGGTTCCGAGCTCCAATAATTCCGAAATATTAATTAAACTCTTTAATCAAATATTACGAATTATTAACTCCGCGTTATTCAACTAAAAACTCGAAGTTGAACTCCCGTTACCGTAGATGGATTAAATAAACCGAACATTTTCGGTGTCCATCGATATAGTCATTACATATGGATATAGCCATTCACGAATATCTCATAAATAGAGCCGGGTCATAAGTATGAATATAAAATACTTTCTATTCGTAATAGAAAAGTTGAGCGCTCAAATTGTTCAAGTCCCGAATCAACTCTTAAAAGATATATTAATCTGCTTCTCGTAAGAATGAGTGAATTCTATATCTATGTAAAACGTTCCCAGCTACATACTAAATCATATCCCCAAAATACGTAGTTATTGGCTGTGAATGCAACACCAACCTCACCATAGTAAATCAAAGGACATAACATGTCATGCATGAGTTCGTAGTACACTCAGGATTATCGAATCCATATATAACCATCTATTAGATGAAATGAATTTCTTCGGTTAACGGATATTAAAAGAAATTCATATTTATCTGAGTCCAGTCTATATGATCTTATCATACAAGGTGTCTCCATTCCCATGTCACTACATGAACGATCCCGGATCAAGATCGTAATACAAGTATAGAATGGACCGCAGCTATAGATAAACCACAAACAAATTACCCTCCGTGTTCGCTCTCTATGGACTATTTAGATTACTAACTTTATACTTAAATCATCTTATGCATCAAACATACACTAAGTCTAAAGGTACAAGATTAATCAAGGTAAACAAGACAATTGGACAATATGCGATATAAATTAAACAACTTTGATAAAATGAATAATGCATTTATTATTATTACAAAAATCAATTCCGTTTACAATACATGAAGCTCTAGGACATAAATCCCAACAATCTCCCAATTGGACTAGAGCAAATGAGACATGTCATGTAATCGTAAACCATTTAGGTGACCTTCAAATACTTTAGCTGATAAGGTCTTTGTAAACGGATCAGCGAGGTTGTCTGCGGATGGAATCTGTGTGACAGTGACATCTCGACTCTGCACTATCTCCCTGATGAGGTGATATTTCCTCTCAATATGCTTACCCATCTTGTGGCTTCTTGGTTCTTTGGAGTTCGCCATTGCACCACTATTATCGCAATAAAGTTTGAGTGGTTTATCCATATCTGGAATAACTTCCAGATCTGCCAAGAACTTACGGAGCCAGACTGCTTCCTTAGCTGCTTCACAAGCTGCTACATATTCAGCCTTCATGGTGGAGTCAGCAATACAAGATTGCTTAATGCTCCTCCATACTATAGCCCCAGCATCTAGGGTGAACACTGATCCAGATGTTGATTTCCTAGAATCGACATCCGTCTGAAAATCAAAGTCTGTATATCCTCACAGAATCATATCCTGACTTGTATATACAAGCATATAATTTCTCGTTCTCCGAAAATACTTGAGAATATGTTTCACCGCTACCCAATGATCTAATCCTGGGTTGGATTGAAACCTACTGACTACTCCCACTGCAAAACAGATGTCCGGTCTCGTGCATAACATAGCATACATAAGACTTCCAACTACTGAAGTATATGGTATATGTCTCATCTCCTCAACTGCTTGAGGTGTCTTAGGAGACTGTTCCTTAGACAAATGAATTCCATGCCTAAAAGGTAAATTACCTTTATTGGAATTATGCATACCAAATCGCACAAGAATCTTATCGATATAGGTTGCTTGAGACATTGCTAACATTATTTCTTGCGATCCTGAATGATCTGGATCCCAAGTACATAACTTGCCTCTCCCAAATCTTTCATTTGGAATTGGTTAGCTAGCCAGATTTTCACGTCCGATAATATCTTTACATCATTCCCAATGAGTAAAATATCATCAACATATAATACAAGGAAAACCACATTCCCATCAATGATGCGCTTGTAGACACAAGGCTCATCGATGTTCTGCTCAAAGTTATAAAACTTGATCGTAGTATCAAACCTTATGTTCCAAGATCTAGATGTTTGCTTAAGTCCATAAATGGACCTTTGCAACTTTCAAACTTTTTGCTCTTGACCTTGGGTAATGAACCCATCTGGTTGTACCATATAGATAATCTCATCAAGATTACCATTCAAGAATGCAGTCTTGACATCCATTTGTCAAATCTCATAGTCATAACATGCGGCAATGGAAAGAAGAATCATGATGGATTTAAGCATGGCTACTGGCGAGAAAGTTTCTTCATAGTCAACTCTCTCTTTTTGGGTATAACCATTTGCCACTAGCCTAGCCTTGAAAGTCTGTACTTTCCCATCTATTCCTCTTTTTTTCTTATAGATCCACTTGCAACCTATGGGTTTTACTCCATTAGGTTGGTCTACAAGTTCCCAGATTGAGTTAGAATACATAGACTCCATCTCGAGGTTCATGGCTTTGAGCCATTCCTCTTTATCATTATCTTCCATTACACTATGATAGGTCAATGGATCATCTATGCCATCACAAGATGCAACAACTTGCACCTCACCATTTCCTAGATAGCGTTTAGGTTGTCTTACAACCCTCCCACTACGTCTAGGTGGTATGGTATCCTGATAAACTTGCATCTGACTTTCAGATGTAGAAGGTGTTATGTCTTTGTCAACATTTGACAATGGTGTACTGGTCGTACCAGCAAGTAACTCCTCAAGTAATACTTTACTCCGAGGTTTGAACTCTCTCATATAGTCCTCCTCAAGAAATATAGCATTTGTCAACACAAATACGTTATTATCTTCTGGACTATAAAAGAATCCACCCCTAGTTTCCTTAGGATAGCCTATAAATAGGCACACTTGTGAACGTGGTTCCAACTTAGTAGTCTTGTTCTTTAGCACATGTGCCGGACACCCCCATATGCGAAAATGTCGCAAACTAGCTTTACGACCATTCCACAACTCTAAGAGAGTCTTAGAAACAGACTTAAAAGGAACTACATTCAGGATATACATTGCAGTTTGCAATGCATACCCCCATAATGAACTAGGTAGAGTGCTATAACTAAACATTGATCTTATCATGTATAGTAGGGTTCGATTTCTCCTTTCTGCAACACCATTTTGTTGTGGTGTTCCAGGTGCTGTGAGCCGTGAAACAATTCCATGCTCAACTAAGAATTCTTCGAAATCTCTATCAAGGTATTCTCCTCCACGATCTGATCGTAGAATTTTGATGCTTTTACCTAACTGGTTCTCAACCTCAGCACGATACTCTTTGAACTTTTCAAATGTATCTTACTTGTGCTGCATTAGGTAAACATACCCATATCTGGAATAATAGTCAATGAAAGTGACGAAGTATTCAAAACCACCTCGGGCTTTTACATTCATCGGTCCGCAAACATCTGAATGTATTAGCTCAAGAGTTTCTTTGGCTCTTATCCCTTTTCCAGTAAAAGGTCTCTTGGTCATTTTGCCTTCTAGACAGGATTCGCAGACAGGTAAAGTACCAAGTTTTAACTGATTTAAAACTCCGTTCTTAATTAGTCTATCTATCCGGTCAAGGTTAATGTGACCAAGTCTAAGGTGCCATAAATAGGTATCATCATGAGAAATCTTTTGCCGTTTAGTTTTAGATCTTTCAATCTTAAACATTTCAGTATTAAGCAGTGATTCATGCATTAACGACCTTAATACATATAATTATTTTCGAAGTTTCTCGTGCATATATTTAATCCATTTCTACTAATAATAACTGACTTATTATTAAACGAAACAGAAAAACCACATTCCATAAGTTTTGTTACAGAAATCAAATTCCTGCGAAAACCAGGAATATATAGCACACCATACAAACATAAATAACTTTTATTAAAATTCAAATTTGAAACTCCCACTGCTCTTGCTGAAACAGCATCATCTGTCCTAACTCTCATGGTAACGCTACCTTCAGTAAGGTCCCTCCATGAGTCAAGTAGCTGCAAAGAACAACAAACATGGTTAGTGGCACCAGAATCAACAATCCATATGGATTTATCATCCTCCACTAAAAGAGACTCGATGACAAGTAATCATATTTACATGTATTCTTCTTCTCTTTAAGCTCTGCAAGGTATTTTGGACAATTCCTTTTCCAATGCCCTTGTTGTTCACAATGGAAACATTTTCCTTTGGCATTGATTCCTTTGGAGCTTTTATTGTTCTTCTTTTTCATTGGTTTTGTCTTTGCCTTCCAATTGCATTTCTTCTTCTTCTTTGCAGATTTAGAAGATTCGGTAACATTTGCCTCGACATTGGGCCTACGAGGACCATTCATAATGGACTTGTAATTGGTGAGCTCATTCAGTAGTTCAGTCAATGTGAAAATCAACTTGTTCATAGAACAGTTGCTCTTAAACTGCTAGAAACTCTTCGGAAGGGTTTCCATGATCATTGTCACCTGACTTTGCACATTAAAACATGCACCATGGAATTTATCCATATTAAGATGAGCCATCATCCTTAACACATGGTCTCGGACTGATGTGCCTTCCTTCATTCTAGCGGTCAATACAGAGGCAATTGCCTCATGTTGTTGCCGGTCTGAAGGTTGCCCAAACATGTTCTGTAATGATTGTATAATCATTGATGCTATCGCCATAGGCTCATGCAGTGCAGCAAGAACCTCAGATATGGATGCTATCAAATAGCTATGGGCTTTCTCATCAGCTTTAATCCAATTATTATAGGCATTACGTGCAGCTCTGCCAGCATTAGGTGCTGGCTCAGGAGGACTTTCTCCATTAGGAAAAATTTAAGGTCTTCACAGACCAAGATAGCATTCATGTCACTTTTCCATTTAACATAATTATCCCCGGTTAATTTTTCTTGTTGTTTGATAATGGAGATTATTGCAAATGCCATGGCTGAAAAAATAATAAACGCGCATTCAATATTCATTCGTCGCATATTAAATTTTCAAACATTTAGGCATAAAATTAAACATGAATGCATAATGAATTAGAAACCTAAAAGAATTATTATGCCACAGTTATCTATCATCCCACAAATAAGTGCCGCCGTAGGGTAGGTCAAGTATTCACATGATAGATTGAGACATTCTCAATTGATTAATATATCTGAAATAACTCTTATTCCTATATTAATCAACTACCGTTATTTTGATCAAGGAAGCTTTGATTAACAACTTAATCATTCCTTTGTGAGTGTGACCCATTATTTCGGAACCCTTGGACTTAACTAGTGAAGTGCCGCCGTAGGGTAGGTCAAATCACCAGATACATCTAGAGTGCCTATCCTTTCGGAATCCAAACCTGATATTGACCCAAAAAGGACACCATCCGTAGGACGAAAGCAAAGCCGTCTCGAGGCGCCTATTGAATCTCACGTTTCTGGATAACAATGGAGATCGCGGGATATATTGTGGTATACCCCTCTCCCACTCACTATTAAAAAAAGTAAGGTTTCTATCTCACTAGTATTTTATGAATCTTAGATTATGCTCGGCTAAAGTCATAACCTTAATTAATACTAGTTGATGATATAGTGATCTAACCAATTTTAACTTTTAAAATTTTATTCACTAATCCCGATTAGTCTCTACTAACCAATTAACTTAATTAAACTAATTTAATCTAGTTTTCTTAAGTGATCTAATCAATTTTAACTTTTAAAAAATTAGTTCACTTATAGGTTTTAAAATTTTAGAATTCAACTAATGGACTATATGTCATCAAACCATTTAATAGATTAAAAGTACGTTATTTACTCCAAAGGTACGTGGAATTGTATCCCGAGTGCAAACCAAATTACCGTCCATTCGGAAGCGGCTATGGAATTTATATCCGGGTTTCCATCCGATATACCAAGGAAAATAATGTACTCATAATGTCCATTTGTTCTTAAACTTGAATTCGTAATTTTTAAATATTTAAACTAATTAATCTTATTAATTCGTTAACATGCATCTTATATTCTAATTTAACTTTTAAATTTACATAAAATCATATTTTATGACTTGAATATCATGCATGTCTACATGTTATGGCATGTGAAAATGCAAGAGTAGGCACCCTAGGCTATATGACATGTTAATAAATAATTTAAAACACATATATATGCCCAGGTCTGGGCTGAAAACGTTCGTGTAGCGTTCTTTGAGCGTTCAAATGTTTCCAGGCAGTAGCCAAACGTTTGAGTTGCGTTTGACTGGCGTTCGAACACTATCGGTCGGGTGTTCAAACACTAGAACTTTATTTACTCCGTTCCGGAGCTACCGGACTCCGCTTTGGTCCCCGTTTTTTCTATGGACTCGTAACGGAATAAGTTTCACATACATATAAAATTGCATTAACCGGGCTGTTATTTGTTTTTTTAAAAAAAATACTAATCTAATTAGTACAATAAATCCAAGGCATCCATTGGTCTTCAAATCTTTCTCCATGGTATGTTGTTGAGTTCTTCGCGGAATAGGTTCGTAATGAGTCATTCGCGACATCGGCTCCTCCAAGTTACAAATAGAGTTACAAAATGGACTTATTACAAAAGAAATGAACTTACAACACTTGAAAGAATATGACTTTATGGTCTTACATTTCCAATACTAAAAATAAGAGCCGGAAAAATTAACGATCAACGCAACACATTCATCACATGAATCAAAGTAAACATTCATCACATGAACATTAAAAACCATTCATCTCATGAATCTAATTGTGCCTACTCATCACAACATGCATATTAATAATTTATATATAATATAAATTATTAAAACTTAAACTTAAAAAGAGAAATGGTTAAGAAAACTTTCCAACCTTAAGCTCTTGATGCCAATTGTAGGAAACAACTTTCCTTAGCGCGGCGGAAGTTGCTTGTGGTGGCACCAGGTCCGGTATGGATCTTCAAAATTTTATTTGCCTTCTCCTTTTGTTGTAGTAGCTAAGATCAATCCTTTCGTGTCCAAACTTAGATCAACCACTCGATCTTCCGAACTATGACTCGAAACCAACAAACCGAAGTGTGGGCTTCACTTACATATTAAACCTCTAAACTATTTAGAGATTTAAGATGTTACAATGGTGTTTGGCTTAAGAAATTTCACAACACTTGTGAATGCTAGAACTCTCTCTATTTTTCTCAATCTTTTCTCACAATAATTGTGTGAATTAATGCAAAGTGTTAACCTCAGGAAGTGAGAGAAATGGTAGAGATTATATTCTCTTACACAAGCCAACTAACCTTGTCATTAAGCATCTAATGCTTTCTTGCAATGGCCAACACAAAAATGTGAATGCATACCAAAGCATAAGAAATGTTAAGATAAAGACAATGGCTTTGTCATTAAGGATTCAATGCTTTCTTTCAATGGCAAACACATAAATGTGGAGGCCATACCAAAGCATAAAATGCATTAGCTAATGACAAAACTATTAGGTGTATCCAAGCCACCTAATAGACATAATTGCTTGGATGACATGGTAAGCCATATGGCTTTGTCTCCAATGGTAAATAAAAATCAATATATTAATAATGATTTATTTACCTTCAATTATGTTGTAGTAATTATCTCATAATTATTAATAACTTGATTATCTCATAATCAAAAATTCTAGAAAACATTAAGTTAAACTAATTTAACATAGTTTTCATTTGTGACAATAAATATTATTAATCTTATTAATAATATAAATAAATATAATGTGAGCATATAATTAGACAATCAAATTATATTGGGTTTGCTACATTTAATCGAGCTAGCACGAGGACCAAATGGACCTACGGTTCCGAGCTCCAATAATCAAATAATTCTAGAAAACATTAAGTTAAACTAATTTAACATAGTTTTTATATGTGACAATAAATATTATTAATCTTATTATAATATATAAATAATATAATGTGAGCTTATAATTAGACAATCTAATTATATTGGGTTTGCTACAGTTAATCGAGCTAGCACGAGGACCAAATGGACCTACGGTTCCGAGCTCCAATAATTCTGAAATATTAATTAAACTCTTTAATCAAATATTACGAATTATTAACTCCGCGTTATTCAACTAAAAACTCGAAGTTGAACTCCCGTACCGTAGATGGATTAAATAACCGAACATTTTCGGTGTCCATCGATATAGTCATTACATATGGATATAGCCCTTCACGAATATCTCATAAATAGAGCCGGGTCATAAGTATGTTAAACCCCTCTAAATATTTTGTCTCTTAAGTACCATTGATTCTATAATGAACAATTAATTCATAACAATTATGAATATAAAATACTTTCTATTCGTAATAGAAAAGTTGAGCGCTCAAATTGTTCAAGTCCCGAATCAACTCTTAAAAGAGATATTCATCTGCTTCTCGTAAGAATGAGTGAATTCCATATCTATGTAAAACGTTCCCAGCTACATACCAAATCATATCCTCAAAATACGTAGTTATTGGCTGGGAATGCAACACCAACCTCACCATAGTAAATCAAAGGACATAACCTGTCATGCATGAGTTCGTAGTACACTCAGGATTATCGAATCCATATATAACCATCTATTAGATGAAATGAATTTCTTCGGTTAACGGATATTAAAAGAAATTCATATTTATCTGAGTCCAGTCCTATATGATCTTATCATACAAGGTGTCTCCATTCCCATGTCACTACATGAACGATCCCGGATCAAGATCGTAATACAAGTATAGAATGGACCACAGCTATAGATAAACCACAAACAAAGTACCCTCCTTGTTCGCTCTCTATGGACTATTTAGATTACGAACTTTAGACTTAAATCCTCTTGTGCATCAAACATACACTAAGTCTAAAGGTACAAGAGTAATCAAAGTAAACAAGACAATTGGACAATATGCGATATAAATCAAACAACTTTGATAAAATGAATAATGCATTTATTATTATTACAAAAATCAATTCCGTTTACAATACATGAAGCTCTAGGACATAAATCCCAATAACTAAAACAATATTCCATTGTCAAAGTAACCCCTTAATATCTTAGCTCCAACTTAGCTCAACACTTACGGTTTCCAAATATTGGACATTTGATCATAAAATCAATTTCTTTATTTATTAACTACCAAAATGTATTCCCTAGCATGCCAATAATTCTAACATAACATCATACTCTTAAAATTTCACAATCCAAGTTTTAGGTCAAGTTGACTTTACCTCATTTCATTTGATTTCCTTCATCCATAAGGTCTTCTATGATTGTTATGCTTCTTCTTAACTTGTTATGAGAGGATTTGTATTTGTTTCCCCCTTCTTTCATTCTTCTTTCTTTCTTCTTCTTCTTCTTCATTTCTTCTCATGTTCCTCTCTTCCTCTCAAATATCGGAGACAAATGAATAGTTCCCCTTATTTATAATAGAGGCGATTTGGCTAATTTGTAATATCCTCGACGATGCCAACTGTTGATGGATATTTTTGGTTCGAATGATAGAACAAGGAATTCACCTCTCAAATAAACCTCTCTCCAGCAGTGAATTTGTTTGGTTATTTAGGATCCACATAAATTTGACAAGAGGATAGGATAAACACAAAGATCTTATGTGGTTTGTCGGAGAGTGGCTCCTATCTACGTCAACGGGAGAAATAGGGTATTTATTAAGCCTCAGGATCAAGACCGATTCGAGTTACAAATATAGAGGAAGCATAAATACAATGATATAATACCTTGGGTTTTGACAAGCCTGATACAACTTTCACAAGTGGTCGGGTGAATGACAAACCTTCTCTCTCTATCTCTAGCTCTCGAAATGTTTTGCAAGTGATGAAATGTAAAGTTTACTAACCCCTGAAATCGTGACTTGAACCCCTTTAAAATCCTGTTGATTCTTAACTAGGCGTTGGATTATATTGACCAAGGAAAAGATGAAAAATTAATTAAAGTGCTAGTACTAGTATACAGTTAGCACCATCATAAATCGATCTGGATTACGCGCAATTCTTTGTAAAAGAATCACACACACACATATGGTGAAGCGTTCAAAATGTGAAATCTTTATTGGAATTGAATTTTGAATTTAGAACATGCTCATACTTTGAAAAGAGATTGGATTTCAAAGAAAAACTTTTGAAAACATGCGAGGAGTCATTGCATGATAAAATTTGAAAAGTAAGATCGATGATTTGAAAATCCCCGAAAGACAACTTGGGCAAGGAGTGAGACAAAATCTAACAATACCTCTAAAGAAGAAAATTATGACTCATGCACCCTCTCAAGTCAAAGAATGGGCATGCAGTTAGAGATCATTTGCATACATACATACATATGTACATGTATACATGTATACATGCATACATACGACATCTCTTTTACATGAAACTTGAACAAATACAAATCTCCAAGAAGTGGAGCAAGACACATAACACTCAGTAGAAGTCAAAAGTCGAAACCTCCACCACACAAAGCATCTAACAATCAGAAAGACAAGACATAATGGCAAAGCTCGCCTAAGAAAGAACACTGAAGGCGAGGCCAGCATGCACATAATAATTAGGGCGAGGCCTCCTAGATGTAATAGGTGAGGACGACGTTCACTGCACAATTAGGTTTTAGAACACTTACAACAACAATAAGTTTTGGAATACCTTGAGATCAGAAAATTGGAAATGGCTTTAGAACGTCGACAGATTTGGAAAAATGAACGGAATTGGAATGCCAATGGGTTTGGAACACTGACAGGTTTGGAAAACTGGACGGGTTTGGAATGCCAATGGACTTATAACGCCAAAAGATCTGGAAATGGATTTGGAACGTAGTGGATTTAGAATACCAACTGGTTTGGAACGGTGACAGATTTGGAAAACTGGACAGAATTAGAATGCCAATAGATTTGGAAAACTGAATGGAATTATAATGCCAAAGTAATTAGAGATAGATTTATAATTCCAATGGATGCCAGTGAATAGGATTGGAACACTACCAGATTTAGAAATCTGGACAGAATTAGAACGCTAACTGGTTTAGAAATCCAATGGATTTGGAACACCACTGGATTTGGAACACCAATAAATTTGGAATAATGAAAAACTTGGAATGAGAGTTAGAAATGGGTTTAGAATGCCAACAGATTTGGAAAGCTTAACATAATTGGAACATTGACAGGTCTAGAATGCCAATAGACTTAGACCGCCAAAAGGATTGGAGATGGGTTTAGAACACCAACAAATTTAGAAAGCTGGGCAAGATTAGAATGCATAAGGATTTGAAACACCACCAAATTTGGGACACCAATGAAACAAATGAACGCAAGAAAGAAGACATTGGAATAGAGCCTTTCACCACTGAATGAGTCAACGAATCCGAGAGTCCATCATCTCACATACCAAATGAAGCAGGGGATTTGGGGATCCTCCATCTCACGCACCAATGGAGTTGGAACGCCACTAGATTAATAATAATAAACGAATTTGGAACACCGATGGAGTTGGAAAGATTAGAAAAATCTATCACACCAGACGAATTTTGAGTTCATTTGGGCTTGGAACGCCAAAGACTTTTGGATTTTGGAATGCCAATGTGGTTTGGATTTGGAACATCAACCATCAATCCAACATTTAGACTGCAATGCCAGGTAAGTTTGGCGATACCAGACAAGCCATGTGAGTAAAAATACATGCATGATTTTGATAGACTTGTCACTATCACACACTGCACAAACCTACCAAAGTGGGGGGCGACTACAAACATCATATTTTTACGTATAGCCCGATGATAAGTTTCTTATGGGAACACCCTGTAAAGTTTGGGAAATTATAAGATTTAATGCTAGAAGGGAAAGAAACCCCACAAAAACTCAAAAGCCAAAGTTCTGGTCGGACATCATCTATGTTTGGCCAGGTATAAACAATGATGTCTGACCGAATATTCCCTACGTCAGGCCGGATATGTATCGTGTTTCCAGTTTTATAGAATGATAAAAATCACTTTCCTTTTTTAGCCGATTTCCATAAAACCAAAATATTTTCTTTAACAAATAAATCCTTTCCTTATTAGTCAAACCCTACACATTATAAAAAATAGCATACAAAACACATAATGGGGGGACTTTTTGACGGGGACTTTCTGACCTTTTGAAAACAACTCTCTCTTTCTTGACTTTTGACAACAAACAGTAACCCTAAACTCTCAATCTCCAACTAAATCGAGCAACCAAACCAAGTTTCTAGGAGCCGAATTACGCTTAAAAGTAAGACCTGAGGGCCCTAAACATTTACTTTTCCATATTTTATAGTTTAATGAACTGATGCCGCATATCGGGCCGGACATATTGGATGTCCAACAGGACATGCATCAGTCATACAGTAAATCTGACCGTATAAACTGGATATTTCCAACTGCATACTTGCTTCCCTGTGGTATATAGGATGGAAACTCAGACATAAATTCCATAGTCGATTTTGAATGGAAGGTAATATAGTCTGTACTTAGGATACAACTCCACACACCACTTGGAAACGGTTGCGCGTGTCCCTTTTCTTACTGCTTTATCATTTCAGATTATTTTATGTTGTCATTATAATCTCTTTATTATGTTGTTATGCACAACCTTAGTATGTTACTGGTTTTAGGCATGTCACATCTCAGTTATTTGTTACATACATGATTCTGCGTTTCTGTCTTTTATAGCATATTCGGCCTGACTTCCATCAATAATTTCATGATCTATATCTGGCCGACGGTGGCCATAACTGGCCAGACTTCCACGAAGCCAGGCCAATGAATGATATGTTTAAATTCTGGTTTGGATTATTATGATTGCGTTGTGTGATATATAAATTTTCATTACATGTACTACATTATAAGACATGTGGATCCTCTTTAAGTGTGAATATTATACTGGCATCAGTAAGGGATAATTTCGAACCCAAATGAGTTTAAGATCGGACCTTGCGAGGAGTGTAGTACATCCTTAAATCATTCTCAGTTTCTCAAACTAGGTGGCGACTCCTTTATTCTCCGGTTAGTTCCCCACAGACTAATCCGTACTCTCTACGAGCTACGAGCTGAACAATGTAGTAGTCGTCGACGTCATAAGCATAGCGGTAAACCCCGATTCGCTCCTACACTTTTCCATCCATAAGTACAATATCTCTTCTACCCCTCTTCGGTATCTGAACCTTCCTCGGGATAATAATCTTAAAAAAACCACCATCTGGTTTTGGTGTCATTTTTTAAAAAGTTTTTTTCTTATTGGTTTTCTGAAACATGAGGTTTTAAGAAGCACCAAATTTAATTAATAAAAATCCAATAAGGGGCTTTTATTAAGAAAAATTCAATTAGGATAGAAGTTTTCTTATTTAATCAATGTCAGACTTAAAAAATTATATTTAATCCTATAAGTGTAAAATTACCAAAAGAGACAAGACATTAATAAACATAAATAAATAAATAAAACACACACTCGAAACGCCATGGTGTGTATTTCAAATAAATATGTTTTTTTTTTTTTTTTTTTTTAAATTTAAAACATAAATATCTCCCAAAATATAAAGTGTTTCATTAAAAAAAATCACATCTTATCGATCTACAAATCATAAGTTTTAAAATAAAAACTCATTGTCAATATGTTTCGATAAAAAATTCAAGCTAATCATTTTCAAACACTCATATCTCTTTCATTCAGACTTCAAAATCAGAATGTGTAAAAATACACATACACATAACATTATACCTACAAGTTTTATCAACAAGCCTCTCACAAATTTGGATTTAAGTGAGGTCGAAATTAACCTCGAAATTATTGCATCGCACGTACTTCACATTGACCTTCGTCACATTGATAATTGAAAGTTGTATTATGTATGCCTTAATCACATTGCTTACCTTGTCACATTACCGACTATCAGTCATATTTATGACTTTAGTCACATTGCCAACCCTCAGTCATATTGAGCACAATCATAATTGTAACATCAATTACATTACCGACCCCCAGTCACTTTGATTACTTCAATCACATTGCAGACCCTCAATCATATTGAGAACGGTCACATTGTGCCATCAGTCACATTGCCGACCATCAGTCACATTGCCGACCCTTAATCACAATGAGCATAGTTAGAACTGTGGCCTAAAGCATATTGCCGAGACTCAGTCACACTTGTGATCTTAATCACATTAGTTATCATAGTCATATTGCCGACCTTCCATCACATTACCAACCCCTGAGCACATTGAGAACAATCATATTTGTGACTATATTTTTTTATTACCGACAATCAAATTAGAGATGTATCTGATTTTTTATTTATTTAGGCACAATCACAGTGTTTATTTGCATTGTGTCATGAGTGTTTACTTGTAAGATTTATTTTTTATAGACCTTTTTTGTTTTACAAAAGAATAAATTAAGTCAAATCTCTTATTAGTAGAAAAAAAAAGACTAAGATGAATACAATTTAAAAACATGAGACTAAATGTTCCTAAACGTAATAAGTAGGATTTTTTTTAAATAAATTTCTATAAAAATAATCTTATATTTTGCAAATCATAATTTACAGTGTAAAACGTGAAACGTGTCTTATTTTTAATTTTCAAAACAAGAAATAATGTTTTAAGCAAGGCATAAGATGAGCAATTACCAGAAATCATAGGCCACAAATATTCATTAAGAAAATTATACATATCACCCTTGAATTATACACATATTCACAGATTACACATTCAAAGAATTGATGGGATATACCAAAAATTGCTTACAGGTGAGCTAGAGGAAAGCTAAAATGTGCTTTTTATCGATCTAATCCAGAAAGATGACCTTGAGATACTCTTCTTGGACTGTGACAGTTCTTATCAGTCCTGAGGTTTACCGGTGAAGCTTGAGTTATAATCTCCGATAATCTATTTCTTTCATTGTTAATTTTACTCTGTTAAAAAAGAAAAATGTAATAATGTTTGTTAGTTCCTGCAAAATTTGTTGCTGATGCAAAATGCAGAAACCGACAAGAGAACAAATATTTTCAATACCTTTAACTTCAAGTTTTGCAATTCCCTTTCCTGTGAAGTGACTCTACTCTTTAGCTGTTCAAGTGCCTCTTCAGCCAAAGCTGGGTTTATATCAGCAACCGTTTTTGTTATTCCAGCTGCCTGAAAATTTTATGGATGCGTAAATTATCCTGGTTGGATTTGCAGTTTTGTGAAGGGAGATAAACAAATTAGATAATTATTATTTACACACACCTTTAAAACACTCGTACATAACCCGATCAATTTCTGTGCCAACTGCATCCTTTCTTCCTCAACTTCCTGCGACAAATTCACATGAGTTAATAGCCATAACTATAGCTATGCATTCAGCACCAATTTTGTGCGCGTAAGATTAACCTCACTTACCTTCACTTTGTTATTCAAATGTTCCTCTGCATCAAAATTAATGTAAGGATTTTTCCCTACAAAAGCACGATATTGAGCAAGCTCTTCCTTGACACGTGAAAGATTAACCTCAGTTCTCCGTAGCTTAGCACTAAAGTCTTGATTCTGAATCTTAAGCATATTGTTCTCTTCCTGTTGACATGTACAGAAACTTTGGATGATTGATTGTCTGACAATAATTTAATTGCACCACAAAGATTCATTTTAAGAGATTAAGAAAATATCCAAGATCTATATAATATCTTGCCTTGATTTTGGTATGATGATGAATGCGTTGATGGATGTTTTGTTGGCCAGACAGCTTCTTCACTTCTCCTTCAAGTTCCATCACAACCTTCTTATAATTTACATTCTCCATCTAAACAGATGAATCAGTGTGAGGCCATAAAGGAAAAGCGGAAAAAGTTACAATAGCAACAGCTTATTTTGTACTATAACTAATTTTTCAAGGATCCTAGTGTAAAGACATGTTCAAATTACAAACAAAATAATACAAACCTTCAACATGTCATTTTCTGTTTTAAGCGTCTGATCTCGTTGACGAAGCTTTTCCAATGCTATTTGTGCTGATACCATCTCAGCCTGTTTTCGCTCAACTTCCTCTAGCCATCTGGAATATAGGGCTTCAAAAGACTTAGACAAGCAGAAGAATCATTGTGGACAACGTACTGAAAGCAAACAACGCATAGATTTCAATTTTGGTCATTTTGCAAAAATAATTACTCTTGTCTCTCCTCAATAAATTCGTTAAGCTGCTGCTTAAGCTTGATCATCTCCTGGTCCTGTACGAAGACAAAATTCAAGATTTAACCCAAAAAAATAGAAGTAGAAAAAGCATCCTTCTTGGTTTAGTATCACCAAAAAGTGAAAATACCTTTACTTGAGATTCATCGTTACTAAGTCGCACCTTCTCTGTTATCTTCTGAACTTGCTGATTATCCAGTAGTGACTGCATTAACCAAAAGAGTAAGACAAAGTAAAAAATGTCCTTTTTAGGAATTACTTCTAGTAGAAATTTAAATCAACATATTCATTTTGACAATCAAGCGAAGAAAAACAGGACTTCTTTGTATATAACCATGAACAATTTTAAAGTTACCATGTAATTAGTCATATCCAACTTGACTCCTAGTAAATCGCGGATTACATCATGGGTCATGCTCTCGGCGGCAGCTAATCTTGCATTTAATAAGAATATCTACAGCATAAAATAATAGTTAATATAATCCTTCACACTGGATGTTTGAGAAATTTCAAAATCCATATTGGGCAGTGAAGGCTACCTCTTTCTGTCTATTTACAGCCAAAGATTCGAGCTCTTCAATGCGTAGCCTTGCAGCACTAATCTCTTCGTCCTTCTCCACTTTTAGTTGCTGGGCTAACCCCAACCCAATGCATTTGAAAGGGGAACCAGAACCCCTAGGTTTCGAGGCATTTCTTTCTATTTTGTTTGATGATGAATTTGTGACATGGCTGGAGTGGCTTTCTGGTCTGACTTGTTCAGCCATGGCTTCCAATGCCTTGAACTGTTATAAAAAATTGTTTATGTTAAAGAACATGAAAAGAAAGAAAACCCGCAAATCCTCCAAATGCTGTCTGACCTCTGTACAGCTGAAAAATTAGATCTAGACAACGGTATCTGCTGGCATACCTTCTGCTTGTATTCACTAGCCTGTGCTTCTGCATGCAAATTTAGCTCGGATATATGTGCTTTGCATTGGGCAATCTGTTGGTTCATAAGAAGCATGATTTCATATTCATAGCACAAGAATCATTGGATTCTATTAATTAAAACTAAGGGGAAACAACAAATGGTCACTTCAATAAAGAAAAAATTCTTGGTATAAAGAACTTTACCTCTGCATCCTTTTTAGCTATATCCCTCTCGAGAATTTGTATTTGCTTATGGGCTTGTTGAAGGTTTATCTCCTTCTCCTCTAAATGCCTATAAATGAATCAAATCAACATCTTTATCCAATCTAAGCATAAATGTTAGGTGCTATTCAACAAGAGAATATTTGGATTGCCCCACACCTTTTCATGTCAGAATCCACATATTCAACATTCTGCATCTGGTGCTTTATGGCATGAAGCTCAGACTCTAGCTCTTCCCTCTCTAACCGCTGTCGTTCAGCTTCTCCTTTGACAAAGTCAACCTAACAATTGCATATCCATGAAGCATGATGAATTTGAAAATGAAAGTACAGTTTGACTAAACACATTTCAGAACTCACCTTGTTTTCCAGCACATCTATGGTACATTCTAGCTCTTCAACAGACCTCTCTAAAAGCTTCACCTCTGCTTCCTTCTCCTCCGCATATCTCATTCTCGATTCAGCTAACTAATAAAGTAAAATTGGATTATAAAAATATGAAAAAATAAAATAAAATAATCTTCTTAACCTTTGTAAGCATTAAATTATAACTAACCTGATGAGCTTCCATAGCAGTTGCTTCATTTTCCTCAGCCCGAGCTCGTTCCCTTTCAAGCATTTCATTCAAAGTAAGCACCTCCATGTGAAGGTGATCCCTCTCACCAGTGAGTTCAATCAAATTGTTTCTCAAGGACTCATTCGTATCATTCATTTGGCCAAGCGCATTCCGCATTTCTTGGAGTTCCATATCCAAGCTCTTGGTTATTTTCACTCTCTCTTCTAATTCCTCCTGAATAGAACTCTTTGCAGCCATATCAGTTCTCAACTCCAAATTTTCACTCGAAAGTAATTGTAAAGTCTCTTGATGTCTGAAGATATCAGTCTGAAGAGTAGAAATCACATTTATTTTTTCCCGTAATTGAGCCTCTAGAATTTGGCTATGAGCAACAGCCTCCACAAGCTCACTTGACTTTAATTCGAGATCGTCTTCTAAGGCCTCCAAAGAAGTCACCATTTCCTCAATTTCATCTTTTTGATCCTTGGTAACAGATGCAGACTCCTGCAGCAAACTCAGATCAAATTTCAATCCTTCTAGAACATCATCCTTCCTTGATAACTCAGACTGAAGATTCTTGTTTTCATACACCAGCTCTTCTGCGTGGCACTCCAGGCACTCAAAATCATTCATTAACTTAGATATTCTCTCTTGATTTTCACTTATCACTTGAAACACTTTATCAAACATTATAATACCTTCTTCATTTACTTTACTAAATAATTTGCTACCAGTCATATCCATAGCTTTCACGGAATCAACACACTTCAAAATGTTGAGGCTTGCTGCGGAAAAAGCCTTCCTCAAGGAAATGTTCTCTTCCCTCAAAGTATTTACTCTGTTGGAGAAAACTTCCAAATCCTGGCTTTTTGAGCTTACATCCTCCATCATGACAGATTGAGAATCCTGGAGTTCATTCAATTCGACCATTTTCATCTTCAGATCAGTTTCCAAATTGTCAATGCAAGTCTCCAAGGACAAAACTTTATCTTGCAATCTCTTATTTTCTATATCAGAGATATGAATGTGACTAAGAGATGATTCAAATTCAGATTTCTTTTCCTCCAAATCTTGGAGAATCATGTTGTTCTCTGTCTCCAACTTCCTTACCTGACTTTTCAGTGACTCGTTGTCGTCCTCCAAACTTCTCATCCTGCTTACCTCTGCATCTTTCATGTCCAGCTCATTTTTAAGATTGCATGAGGCAGTTTCCAGCAAGCAAAAGTCCTTCTGCAACTTTTTGTTTTGTTGATCAAGGAATGCAATATTTCTGGAAGAAGATTCCAATTCTGCCTCCTGTATCTTTAAATCATTTTGTAGTTTGTGGCATTTGGATTCAAGTGCTTCGACCTGGTTTGACAGTGTGACCTTCGTTTCCGTAACCTCCCCGAGTTCACTTTTCAGCACATTGTTTGAACTAACAACCTCCTTTAGTGACTGAATATCTTGTTCAAGATCCTTATTTATGTCATCCAACTGTGTAATCCTTAGTCTACTTTGCTCCAGCTTTGAAAGAATGGCATCCTTATCCCTTTGAGCTTCTTCAACTTCCTTTATTAGTTTGGCAAGCTCAAGATCATTCTCCTTCAATATCTGTTCTTTCAACCCTCCATCTACCTTTGAGAAAATCATTTGCTTCTTTAAGCTCTCAATGACGGCACATGAAATGATATTTACTCTCTCTGCTTCAGCTTTTTGGAAGGCCATTTCTTCTAACTTCGATGCCAAAACAAGTGACTCAAAACCTTTTGAATTCAGATCTACCATTAGGAACTCAGCCTCAGATATCAAAACTTCCTCATTATCTTTCAGCAGTTTTTCCTGATCCAAAAGTGATGCGACAATGTTTCTGTTGCTAAAGTCCATCTCTTTCATCAGAATAGCAAGCTGAGATCCCATATGGTTAAACCTTTCAAACATCAACTCCTCTTGAAGCTGCAATTCTGATATCCTTTTCTCGAAAGTGATTAACTTGTCATTAAGCTCCCCAGCTTCTTCTTCCTTCCTCAAGACCTGATCAAAACTTTTCTTGATGTCAGCCAGTAGTTTTCCCTTGATATCTCGACACATTTCTAGCTCTCTTTTTGACTTAAAATTGTGCTCTCTCAAATCAGCTATCACGGAGTTAGATTCACAGAGGCCATGTTGAAGCAAACTATTTTCAGCATTCACTCCTGTCACTGTTTCCAATAAAATTCCCATGTGACAGAGGTGTAGCACTGCCAGACCACAATCCTTCGCAATTATCTCAGACCAGATATCCTCTAGCCATGATCGTATCAACTTAGTCGAGTCTAAAATTAGAGATTTCATGCATTGAAAATCATGAGCTATAGGCATAAATTTCTCATCAAATGTGGTCTGCACATCTGCAATCATACCCTCTAACTCAACAATCAGCTCCCTTGTTTCTATCAGGTTTGATCCATACTGCTTTTCCAGGTTTTCCAATTGACTGTCCTTCAGATCGTTGGTGGACTGCAATCTATGAACCTCATTAAAAAGAAAATCTCTCTCCTTGTTCAGCGTCAGCTCCATTTGCTTTAGCTTTCCTATATCCAGCTTCATTGTCTCATTAGCTATCATTAGCGCATTGATCAAAATATCTGCCTCTTTCATTGTATCTTGGGCCTCTTCAAATTTAGCTAAAATACATGAAGCCTCAGCAGCATTCTGAGCTGCAACTATCTTTGCATCACCAACTTCGAGTTCAAGAATCTGTACAAAAATAATAGCAAAAACTTGATGCAGTTATCGCATGATCAAATAAACACAAATGAAAAAAATATTATGCCATATTGTTCAACAGGGTGAAATGAGACGAGGGTATAAAACAGTCAGCGGATCTTAATGGCTATTGTTGTAGATTATATTTTCCCAATCAGGTTGATATTTATTCTTTAAAAGAAATATTATTTTGAATGGAGACAAGTATTGGTTGAAAAAGTGTTGTATGCACTTTTAAGATACCAATCCAGAAAGAAAATCTAAGGTGAGGATAAATTATAGTGGATCAGTATGGAATGCAAAATCACAAAAGCAAATATTGTTACCTCTTTTGTTTCATACCAATGAGTTCCAGTTTCTTGCACAATTTGTTCAAATGCCTCAATCTTGTGACTGACAGCTTCTATCTTGAGTTCCGATTGCTTCTGAAAATTATCTAGAGTGGCTTGGAGGTTAAGTACCTCAGTTGCAAGATTTTTCATGCTTTTCTCATTTTGCTTCTCAGACATCAACATCTTTTCTTTCTCGACTTGTAGTTTGTCCATTTCAGCTTGAACCTCTTTTAAACTTTCAAAGGCAGATTCTATTTCTCTTTTCAGAAGAGCAATGGTAACATCTTTTGCATGCACATCCTTACAACTTTTCCCAGATTCCATTTGTTTCTGACCGCATGAATAGCCATACAAACTCTTTCTTGCTCTAGAAGAACAATCTGAAAATTCATTGTTCTTGTCACCAAGAAAATGGGTGTCTCCACCATTTTTGTTTGTCTCGGCATCTAACTGCAACAACAACCAAATACAGTAATTACTAAACAAACACCTTCTGAAAACCTTAAATAGGACAAAAACTTAGCAAGAAAGAATTAACTTACCCGTCCTTCACCAGAGCCATCAGAAGATGTACAATCACTTTCTGCATTACGGCTTTCTGGTCTATTATTATGCTCCACATTCAAGCCCACGCATGACCTGAGTGTGGATACACCAGATTTTAGCTCAGTTAGTTTCTCCCTCGTCTTCGAAAGGTCGTTCTCTTCAATTTCTTCAATCTTTTTTTCCATGTAACAACTGTGTTGCTCCTCTTCATAGAGCTTCTGTCCAAGTTCGGCACAAGTTTCCTTCAATTCTGCTGCTTCCATTTGCAAACGCTGGATCTGTTTCTCTGACCCTTCAATGACAGTTGCCTGATCATCTAGAATGCCATCCTTCATCAAGTTCATCTCTGCCACCTCCGTAAACTGGAGATCTTTTTCCTTTAATGCATTGAGATGAATAGCAGTAGTTTCTGACAATCTACTAATTATTACAAAGGCTGCTGTCGTGCAAACAGACAATTTACTGATATGTTGTTCTGCAATCTTCATTCTGTCTTCTAAATCTGCTATGGTAGATGTTCTCTCACTCAGCTCTGACTTCAGCAGGAGTATTTCCTCCTCCTTTTCATTGCATTCTTGCTGGTGTGCTTCGTTAATAACTAGTGCTGCCCCTCGCAAGGACTTCAACATATACTCCACTTCACTTCTCTTGCTGTTTGCATCTTCTAGGCATCTTACTAGTTCTTCAATCGATAATTCCTTTTCAGAAATGATTCTAATCAACCTTCCAAATTGATCAGAAACCCAGATCCTTTTCTGTGGAAACGAACTGGAAATGAGGTCAAGCTGATCAGAGGCATCAATCAGTGTCTCGTTCCCATGTGCTAAGACTTCCTCGACTTCACTACCCAATAGTTCCCATTCCTCTGACAATGTTCTTAGTTCCTCATCCTTCTCCTCAAGCTTTTGAAGTAACCACTGATTACTTTCAGTCATCTGATTTAGTTTTTCTTGCAGCTCTTTCAACTCAGTTTCCAAAAGCTTCGTATTATTTCTAGTCTCCATCTCTTTGAAGTAACAATCTTGGACTTGCTGCTGAAGAAGGGCAAGCTCTTCCTGCATACAGACAATGACCTCAGCAGTTTCAGCTTCAGCTTGCCGACGAACTTCATCCATTTCTGCTTCATTAGACACATGAAAATCACGATCACTTTGGTACCACATATTCAGTCTCTTGGCCTTATCCAGAGAATCATGCATCCTCCTAAATTTTGCCTCTAAAGTCGAGTCCTCATTCCTGCAATGGTTTGAGGATGGAAGATTTCTCAACTCTTTGCTAGAAAGTTGCTCTTTTAAAGCATTAATTTCAATCATCTGTTCACTCAGCCGTTTCTGATATTGACTGTTACTTCGCTGCATGTCTTCCATCTCATTGATTGAAAGAATCTGTTGCGATTCTAGAGCTTCAATGACAGACTTTGCTTCATTGAGCTCAATGCTAGTGTCTTCATATTGTTTGCTCATTAACAAAAGTTGGTTTTTTGCTAGCTCAAGATCTGCATTGAAGCATTTTTGCCTTTCCTCTAACTCAGCACGAGATTCTCTCTCTTCTTTGAGAATAATCTTTAGTATATCCAATTCCAGATGCATGTCCATAAGTTCTTCAGCATGTTTCATCACCTGAGTATCATACATCGCCTCCATCTCAGAAGTTGGAGCTCCCAACGGACCCTGAAAATAGTTTAATGATTACTTATTGTAAACTTGAACCATAATATGTGGCTTTAGTTAAAAGAAAGCTACACAAGCAAGCACACAACAGAATAAATGCATCTAATTTATTTAGGTGGTCCTCATTAATTAAGAGCTATAAAACAGGCTAATCTTTTTTCTCATCTTTTCTACTTTTATCAAAAATATAAACTCAGTTCAGAAGAAAAAAGTACCCTAGATAAATTACCTTTATGTTTCTGGTGTCCTTATCTTGACAATAGGATGCAGAACTGAGTGATTTTATCATAGACTGTAGATCATGTACTTCTCTGCACAAGAGAAGAAGAAACAAAATTCAATGAAACTGCAACCTAGGGGAGCTGATTTGAGAATATTAACATAGGACCAGATTTCCTTACCTACTAAGTCTTGCATTATCCTCTAAGCAAATGTTTAATTTATGCTTGCATTCATCCAATTCACTAAGAGTGTTTTTCAACTGAACCAAAAGAAAAAAGGTGAATGTCACTTACAAATGAATCCTTAATGCCAGATATGTTTCTTAGAAAGAGTAAGAAGTAACCTCTAATTGGAGAGAATTGTTTTCTTTGCGTGTGCGGACAGCTTCCTGTATCAGCAAACAAGTTTTTGAAAGATCAGGAAGAAAAAAGAAATTAAGTTCAGGGTGCTTAGAATTAAATGCAAATCTCAAGCACTATATTTGGTTCTCAGCGAGAGAAAATGAAAATGCACAAATGCTAACAAATGAAGGCTACAGCCTACAATAAGATGCATTTTCCTTTCCTTTAATTTCTCTACAGTTTTCCAAAAACTGAATGTGAGATGTTGACAGAGGAAAACTAGGAAGATAAAGAAGTAATAAATTAACTGACCTCTGGTTGAATTTCAAAATTTTGATTATTATGCTGCTTAGAATTACCATCCAGAAAATGAAGCAGCTGCAAACAAAAGGTTGTTAGTTTAAACAGGACTGCAAAGAACAAATCAAATAAAAGAATGCCACCTTTTTTTCTATCAAATGTGACAAACACCTGATCACGCAGTTTGGATACCTCAGCCAACAGTATTTCCCTCTCCCCTTCTTCATAGAATTCCTGAAATCTATATATTCCCCAATAATGAAATAAGTTAAAAATTAAAAAGGCATCTTACCGCTCTCTGCTGATTCAAGAAAATTACCTTCTGAGTTGATCTAAGAGTCTTATATTCTCCAATGCAAAGCGAGTTACTTCAGGATTCCTATCAACTTTTGCTTCAAGCAGCTGAATCTGTTCAGAGAGTGATCTGTTCTCTTCCAATAGAAAAGAGTCTGCAGGCAATGAGCCACCCAATACGGAATCCATTCTTTGAATCTTGTCTTCCCGAAACCTGAGCATCATTTTCGTGCTCCTGGTCTCTTCCTCCCTTTGCCGAACCTGAGAAGTGAGGAATTACATGCCAATTCAAAGGTCAATAACTCTTCTTCTTTTTTCTGGGGGTTGGGGGGATTAAAGAGTTGGAAAATAGTAAATACCAAGCGATTCAGTTGCTCTATTTCAGCTTCGAGCTTCTTGATAGCAGTTTCTGCCATCTGCTCTCTTCTTAAGGAACCAGCAAGTGTTGTCTCCAAAGATTTCAACTGATTCATCATCATTTTCAGCAGTATTGATAATCAGTACTAACAGGGAGGAAGTCAAGTATGTTCTCCAAGTACATAGTTCAATTGACATTAACACAACACAATTACAATAGGAAACATAAAGAATATAAGTCTCTATCAAGTAAATGAGTGTCGTATTTTCAGTTTGGAAACCTCTATATGAAGGCATGCATATTAGACTTGTACATGACAGGAAACTAAAACAAAGCAGTGAATTTTAATTCAAATTCACATAAACACAGATAATTATAGACGTGCACTCTTGAATTGTACTCTTAACCACCAGCTGTAATCCTTCTTATTCATCCATCACCATGTGGTTTTGGCTAGCTTATGCATCATAAACTAGCATACCTGCTTCATAGACATTCTGACAACACCTTTGGATTCATATCCAAGCAAATGATCAACCTCTGATTGATCCAATTCAAGTGCGCTCTCCATACTAGCATTTTCTTGTTCTTGCTTAGTATCTACAGTTATTGAACCAAATGACAAGGACCTGGAGATGTTCTGACGTTTAAGAAGAGAAAGCTCCTCCTGTTCAAAAAAGTCAAACCACTTGCATTGTAAATTATTAGGTACACAAGAAATAGTTATAAATAACCTATAAGATCCAATAAAATACCTTCAGAATCCTTATCTGGTGTTGTAGTGCAATAACGTCCCCAGTTGCATCTTCGTTCACCACAGCCTATGCAATGAGAAGAGATTAAATAAATAAATAAAAATAACTTTAACTAAAAACAGGAAAATTCAAAAATTAATCAATGCCTTCAAGAAATTTAAGGATATGGCATTAATGACATAAGTGAACTTACATTGTTTTGAATAAGTTTTGCTCGTTGAGCAAACTTTAGAGTGTTCAGTGTTTCTGCTGCACAGCTGCAAAACAAATATAAAAATACCAATAAAAAGGTTAATAGCAATTTATTTTTTATTTTTATACTTTTTTTCAAAAGATGTAATGAGATGTAATTTTCAAACATGTGATTAAATGAACCAACCAGATAGAAGGGCTGACATTAGCAATGATCATTGTTTTTGAGTTCCCGCCAAGAGAATCCTGCATTGTATTTTGTGCCAAACATTACACCAAGTCCAAGAGATGTAGCAATTATTGAGGCAGAGGATATGGAGTTAGTATGAACCTGGAGAAGAAAGGTCAGCCTTGAATCTCTGTAAGGGACATGCTTTTGTTTCCCATGTGCCAACTCCACTAGAATCATAATTACATGACTGCAAATAATAGTGTATCCGCAATATTGGCCATTTGATATTGAAGAGAAAACAAACTCAAAGCATAGAAAATTAGAAATACAAAGAGACTTTAAAGAAATATGCTTATAGTAAAAAATCACCCTAGTGTGGACAATGATTTGTTAATATTAGCAGCTTCCTTTAAACGTTCACCCTCAGCACCAGAAGTTTTCTGCCTATAATATTAGTTAATTGCAGTTATCAGCATCCTGCAGATACAAGTTCATGTATACATAATTCAACAAGTTCATGTACAACATATTACCTTTCGGAACCAGCAAGATCAACTAGGTTTAATCTTGCGAACCTTAGGTTAGTTGCGGAGTCCTTTTCCCATCTACTCTCAATTACACAAGTAAAGACACTATGCGAACGACTGCTCTCCCGATTCATATTTGTTGCTGCAACTTTCCTATTTAATGAACCCTATGCAGGACAAACAATAGTTTAATGCAAGTCCAGACTTGGCTCCCTCATTTACCGCTATTTCCAACTAAGACAAAACAACTATCAAAGATTGATAACCTGAGTCAAAAGCTTCAAGATATCACCCACTGTCCGCACTTCAAATTCAGAGAGATTTTCCACATATACTCCTGTCTTGACATCCTCCCGCAGCTACGATTATAGAAAATACACATTGAAAAACAACTCGAAACTGTCCAAAAGGCATGTACCCCCAGAAAATGATAATAATTGCACCCTAACTCACCTGAAGATTTGTAGATGAGGGATCAAGGAGGTCTGTAATTTGTTCATTGTATATCTCTAAGAAAGAGCATTTGCAATTATATATTAATTTCTCATCTCTTCGGCTTTCCTCTTCCTGCAATAAAAGATATTTCAGAGAAACAGATACAGATCGTAGTTTCTGTGTAAACCAAAAAGTTTAGTGAGATCAAGCAAAGAATGGTGAAGTTACAGCTTGAATCCTGGCAAACAAGAACTCAAATATCCGTGGTGTCATTCCACGATGAGGGCTTGGCCTAACTTCTAAATCTTCAATATCTCCAAGCATTGTATATGTCTTTCCACTTCCTGTCTGCATCACAACACTCACTCAATTCAGATTAAGCTGATACTTTTAATTGTTTCAGAATGAAGTAAAAATGCAATTGATATTGTTTTAGTATATTATCCGTGAGTAAACACCATTTACAAATTCCAAAAATATGAGACCATTTACAGATTCCAAAAATATGAGAGAGACTCAGAGCACAGCTGTCTCACACATCATTTATGATTTTGATATGGGGAATAATGTAATGCAAAATAAACCTAAACGTGAAAATATTCTAAAACTGTTCACCAAATAAGCATAAGTGATAAGTGCAATGCCTTCTTAGAGAACTGCCAAGGTACACAACCTTATATGCATGAATATACAATAGAAGTACATTATTATAGATGTGCACAAATAGAATTGAATTGGGGGAAAGAATAAAGGAACTTCTAGCTCAACAAACAACTGCCTTGACTTTATAAATAGCCAAACCTCATCA
>SKCR01042409.1:0-58114 GCA_019454045.1 Zanthoxylum bungeanum
GAATGTAGTGTACAACTTGTAAAAAGTTTCATGGTATTAAAAAGGAAAAGACTTGGTAAAAGGTAATACCGGAACTAAAGATTTAGTAGAAGATGTCCTAAATAATCGAGGTTGATAAAGTTTTCAGGAAAGTAAAAGTGTAAGGAGTTCAAGGAACTGAGCCAAGAAAGTAACCTATGTAGCAGAGTAAGTTTCTTAAGGAAGAATAGTAAAGAGAATATAGCAGTACTCAGAGGAAGAAAATAACGAATCTAGAGGGTTAAACAATAGAGACTAAACAAGAATGAGTATAGAAGTAGTACGAGAAAGTTGTTGGAGATCATGACCCTAGAAGGAGTTTGCAGAGTAAGTGCAGAGATCAATTATTGGAAAAGATCAGGAACAAAGTTGGAAAAGGCAAACCGGACAGTTTTAGCAAGTAATACCCTAGTGTAGGAATAGACTGTTGGGGTCAAATCAGAGAGGCGCATCGGAAGGAGCGTTGTTCGGGCGAAATCATAGTTTAAAATTTTTAAACTTACGAATAAATTAATTAATATCCAATATTAATAATTCATTCATATTTCACCTAAACGTATTTATTTGATATCATATAATGACATAAATAATATAGACACATCGCGAAACCTTTACGAAAATGTTTTTCCGCAAAATAGCATAAAACGCGTTTTCGGCCGAACCGACCGACCAATGCTAATGGGGACTGCCCAGGTCAGCCCCCAAAACATTTGGACAGTTCGTGGGCTGCCCGAACAGTGCCCAGTTCACTGTTTGGGCAGCCGTTACCCGGTAGCGCTGTTTTTCACCGTTTTCGCATATTTTCACTCCGAAATAATTTTCGATAAATATATTTCTTGGACAATTAAAATAAACCAATTTATTATAATTACTCAATAAATAAAAACTGAATTTTTTATTTGAAAATTCAGATTTATCATTAATTGCTTTGAGACCCCAATACTTTGCAAATTAATCATTTTGGTCCTTAAATATTCAAATACATATTTAATTGATTCCAAATCAATCCCAAAATAATTTATACAATTTGCAACATAATCCAGAAACTTTTCTAGAAATTCGAAACTGCCCAGTAATTTTACAGAATTACGAAAACAGCCCAGATTTTCTATTAATTGCAATTTGGCCCAATTTGTTCAAAACACATCAAGATCAAATCCAATCAATCCCAAATTTGACATACATCAAATATACATCAAATTATAGCATATATATGAAAATCCCCAAAATTTGAGTGGGTTAAGAACCCTAATTTCATAAATTACTCAAATTGGGCAATTTACATTAAATTGATAAAATTCAATACTTTAATCTTCAAATTACCACACGAATTAAATCTCACCATCATGAAATTAATCAAGAACAATTCTAGGCTAATTATGAATGGCTAATTAACTCTAGAATGACAACTTTAATTTTCTAATTAATTTATTAAGCCTAATTACAATAATAAGCAAATAAATTAATCATACATGCTTAACACCTTCAAACAAGTTTCCAACAAATTTAATCAAAAACTAAAAGAGTAGAGACATCAACTTAGCAACACAAATTGAAGTTAAGATTAATTGAAACAATTTTCATGTTGAAGGAAGTTGAGGAATACTTACCAATTTTCAAAAATGCTGAAGTTTCCTTTTGTTTTTCCCTTCAAAAATGCTCTTAACTCCTTTTGCAATTTTTTTAAACTTGTTTTTGCTCACTGGAAAGCAACAGAACCACAAACCAATTTGTATCCCTTTAATTGTTCATAATGGACGAAAAACATTAAACAAAAATAATAACATTTTATTTCAATTTGTTTAATTTTCATTAGTCCACCTTTTATTTACTTTAATAAAGCAAATCAAAAAGTGTTCCAATGGAATAAAGCCATTTTCCAACTTTAATAAAGTAAAACATTATTAAGATATTTATTTTATTAAATAATTTAATTATTTAACAATTAAATAATGAAATAATTAAAACAAATATCTCAAATATATGTATTATATTTACATTAAATATCTCAAATACATATATTAATGATATAGGCCAAATATCACAAATTTATATTTAATTAATGTGTATTTAATAAAATCAAGTATTAAATACAAATACACATTAATTCGAAAAGACCGTTAGGTCCCGATTGCATGTATTTTTTGTTTAACCATTAAACGAGTTATAAATAATCAATATTATTCATAACAGTTGCCCTAGTGCTCTACGAGTATATTTCATTAGTGAGACTCTCTAGATTCAGGCATATCTGTCACGAAATCTAATTTCGTGTCCATAATTCACCCACCCGTAAATTATGACGACCACATATAAACTCACTGAATCATACAGGTCGAGGTCACTGCATACATATAATCCCTCTGTCACAGGTATATAGATTATCCCAGAGATATAGATATAAACCTCAAATCTCTATAGGAATAATCGCGTCGACGTATCTATTAGCAATCTTTAAATTAACATTCGAAACTCACTTTCGAATTGTACTATGGCCATAGATTTAACAGATTGCTAATCACATGATGGACTACCTATGATCTGTACACAGAACTGACGGATCCTTTCTTGATACACACAAGATATCATGAGCATGGGTCCACACCCAACGAACAGGCGGAGGTCTGATCTAAATAGATCGGTGGCGTGACTGCCATCTAAGTGTGGAGGATAACTCATATATCCACAGTGGTATCTCAAGTCAAAGAATCACTATGCTACTCAACCCGAGAAGATTCCTATTGACGTTGGTGTACCATCTATTAGAAATCTTCGAGTGAGTCGTTCAGTGTTTATCAAATAAATACCTACACGTCTATACGAGACTCCCAAGACTCATGGTTCATTGGGATAAAACAATCGGACCAAGTCCGATATACGACATGTACTGGTCTCAACAAATTTTACTAACAGACCCGTGTTAGTAAATCTTGACCATGAACTTAATTTAAGGATATACAACGTATAGTGACACTTCCCAATGTCAATTACAAGCTATGTTGTAACTGTGCACTTCGTTGTAAATCCTAGGGTCTTTGTCTAATATATATACATATCACTAAACTAAATTTAGTTTCAATCTAATCGAAATTAGATCGAATACGTATATAAAAAACAAGAGGTGCTTACATTAAATTAGTAATATTATGGAAAAAGGTATTGCTCGTATTCGTGAATCAGACATAAATACGATCCGGATTGGATCTCAGAGCACCAACAACCCTAAAATTTCTCCCACTTGCTCTAATACCAATCCATGGTATCTGACCGGTGCTTACACACGCGTATAACGCAAGCGCACGTATCGTTCAAGTAGTATAAAAAGTATCGATCCAATGAGGACTTAATACCTAAGCTTTTAATTTTATGAGGTCAAATGATTACTAGTATCTAACATGTTGTTTGATTGATTTGAAATGGTGACGATTCTAAATTTAAAACTAGTAAATAAAATTGTTCGAAAGTAGGTTTTAAGAAAATTCTATATAAAAAAAAAACTATCTAGGGTTGTGATTCTTTCCAATATTATTTAAAGATGAAGTGGTTATCTTAAAGTTGGGTAATATATGATTTATTAACCTGGAACACTGAATTATGTGAAAGCCTCTGTCGATGGTCAGACGCAAATACCCAGTTTAACCCAATTGAACCATATGTCTATGTCAATCAAATTTATCTGGATTCATTAAGTTTAAGTTCCAATTATGGCTACCCCCGCCCGACTGGTATATGTCTATCCTGTAAGAAATTTATTAAAGGGTTATCTATCATCAAGGAAGATCGTGGCCTATTGAGTCTAAGGTCTTAAACTTAAAATCCATATGTCTAGTTCATTTTAAGTTTTACCTAGTCATTTTATTAGTGGCCAGTTAATAAAAAGCATTAAGATTAAGACCCATAAATAAATCTTTTTATTACCCAAACTATAATCTAACCCCTTATAAACCTGTGATATTAGATTTCATCACAACCCTAGATAACTAACTTAGTTACAACACATAGCTAGGGCTGGTTAAAAATTTAAAAGACAATAAAGTAAAATTACTAAAAAGTAAATGCGGAAAATAAATGCAATAAAATAAAATGCTAAGGTAAAATGAATTAACTTCTACTATTTACTATTTAGATATCTCCCATAATATAATATATATATACTGGTGATAATTTTACCAACCAACCATATAAGCGGTAATCTGATTAAGTCAAATTAAGTCCAACCAGCCATTAAGGCGGTAATATTTTTCCATAAACCAGCCATAAAGGCGGAAAATTTAATTACCAACCGCCCAATCTGGCGGTATCCTCATTAGTCAGGTTTAACCAGATTAAAATGAATAACCAACCGACCAATCTGGCGGTATCGTCATTAAGTCAGGTTAAACCAGATTAAAATGAATAACCAACCGACCAATATGGCGGTATCCTCATTAAGTCAATATTTTAAATAGTGAATATATTATATTTAAGGGAGATTAATCTAAATAGCAATAGTAAAAAGAATTACATTTCACCCTATCAGGGGGAAGTTACCTCCTCATAGTGAATAGTAAAAACTGTAAAACGTAAAGAAAGTAAATTATATTATTACAGAACGTAATAAAAATAATTACAAACTGAAATTAAAAGAAACTAATAAGAGAACTCTCTATTTACATGAGAGAATTTAGAGAGAATGGTACATCTAAAACTGAAAGAAAATCGAGCTGAATTTATAGGCCTCGGTAGACCAGGGGCGTCGCTACGCCAAGGGTTTGGGCGTCCCGACGCCAGCCCTTTTTGGCGTGGCATGTTGAGGGATTGACATGTGGCAATTCGGATAAGGAGATAAGGAGACACGTGGCGAGGCGGCTAACAACTCAATTAGTGCGCTGACGTGGCGATTGCGGCTGTCGGCACCATAGGATTGCAACACGTGGCACTTCGTGATTGGCTGACGATGACATGGCAGTGTTGACTCGGTCAACTGATGATGTGGACGCTGACGTGGAGTGACACATGGCAATGGTGATTGTCGGCACCGTAGGCTGATGACACGTGGCATGATGCACGTTAGCATATCGGTTGTGATGGTGACACATAGCACGACGCACGTTAGCAAAGTCAAACTTCTCTGATTCTTTTGCTAGTCCTCGAGCAAAACATAGAGTAAAATAACATAAATAAATTAACTAAGCCACTTTCGTAGGGATCACGGTTGCATTTAGCGTATGCAACAAGCCTTTAAACCCCTAGGTGTCCCTAGTGGACGAGTTGTAGTCTCGTGAGGGTTTACAGCAAAGATACCCACAAACATTTTACAAAAGTAAACAGGTAATAAAACTAATGCACACAAAAGCAAAAGACAAGCGAAAATAGAATAAAGATGTTAGTGACTAATCAGGTGAAATTCTACTCCAAGTTACTAGTTGTTTTGTTTCATTCTTAAATTACCGAATAAGTAAATTTTCGATTATATTTACCATTCTCCATATACACAGCCAACATAATATTAAACAACTCATTTTTGTCCACAACAGTCATAAGTGCAGTTGATAAGAGAGTAATATTTTTGTCCTAAAGTTCTATCATATTTCACACCTTTTTGTATCAATGGAATAATTTTTCTCATTTTCTGATTTTTTCTTTGATTTTTTTCTTATTTTTATTTATATACAATATCTTCCATCTATGTAACGAGTGTTAGGTCGGTGGCCCAAACCAGTTGGCTTTAGGGCACCAGGTGTTAAGACACCTTACGGACTTAATTACTCAGACTTCAGATATATATATTTTTTTGCAGCATCTTTGATCCATGTAGCGAGCTTTGGGCCAGTGACTCCCAAACTAGTTGGCTTTGAGGCACTAGGTGTTTAAAACACCCTTACAAACTTAATAACTCGGATCTTAGATATTTTTTTTGTTTTTTTTTTACTCCATCACTCTTTGAGATGCTTCCTCCGATTAAACTATAGCACTGAATATCACAAACTTTTCAATTTTAGCTCATGTCTGTATGTTCCATGTATGTTGATAATACCTGTCAACTAAGCATATGAAGATTCATTTTAGTCAGTGTTATGGAGAATTCACAAATTAAATAATTTAAAAGGAAATAAACAAAAATTAAACTTGTTTCGAAATAAATGGTTGAGATACGTATCAGTAGTGGACACACCTTACTCAGCTATCCTTACCAATTTCACATTTTTAGTCAAACACAAAAACGCAAAAATATTTTTGTAATTTTTAAAAATTTTCCAATTTTTTTGTATTTTTCGAAAAATTTTGGACTAAAAATAAAAACAACATACAAACTAAAAACAAGGTACTAATCACTAATTCCTTCCCCCAAACCTAAATGAGACATTGTCCCCAATGTCTTAAACAGTAGAAGAAGAGTTTATAAAATAATACCTGGTTAGCTGAGAATCTACAGGAATTTAAAGGTTAAGATCCAGATTAATCTGACGCCTCTTACCACGATCGTCCTCAGACCAATTTATCTTTGAAAGAATAGGGTCAACTCATGGTTCATATGCGATGAGTTGGTCTATTAGATCCGGAGCAGTTCTGGCAGTAAAGAGGAGTTCATTTAAAGGTTTTGACACAAACCCATTTCTCCGAGCATCATCAAGAAACACACAAAGAAAATCATAAAATCCATCAACGTTGAGCAGTCCAATTGGTTTCTGGTGTATGTTCAGGTTCGCCCAAGATAGCACTATAAAAATTTCCTCCAATGTACCCAAGCCATCTGGCAAAGCAATAAAAGCATCAGCACGGTTAATCATTTCTACCAAACGTTCAGACATACCTGGCACGATCAGTTCCTCTCCGTTTGATGGTTCAATAAGATTTGCTTCTGCCAAGGGTTTTGGGATGATTCCCAAAACGTGACTGCCTCTTTCCTGTACGGCCTTTGAAACGATCCCCATTAGTCCAAGATTTCCTCCGCCATATATTAAGTGCATATCCTTGCAACTAAGACTCGACCCAATTCATGTGCTGCTTCTATGTATTGGGTTTAGTACCAACACTAGTACCGCAAACACACAGATATTTTCAACTCGTCTTCTTGAAGTGGCTTCCATGTTGTACTCTGGATGTCTTTAAAAGTGCAATGATGAGTTGAATTTATAATACCTGAAAAGGTGAGTAAAATAATAGCACTATTACCTGCCAAATGACAATTATTAGTTAAACAAATCGTGATAGTCAAAAGGGTCTGGATCCTGTCAGAGAAAATAAAGAAAACAACAAACAAATTACAATTATAGGAAAAGACAAAGAGATATAATATTTACAAGAAAAAGTAGCGGCTTGGTCGACGTCTATACGTCATGGACAAGCTTCCCATCCAATTTTCTTATAAACTGGCAAACAGGGTCTTTTTGAGTCAGATTCCCGAGACTTAACAGGTGTCTTTCTTTTTGAAATTGTGTATGTAATTTACGAAAGGCTCTGTAAACATATCCACTGGGATGCGTTCAAGAGTTGAAGATATATCATCTAAAGACTCCTTACTCAAGCCATCCCTAATGAATTTAATTTTGTCTTCGCGATTATCAGACACCATTCCTAAAGAACGACAACGAGTATTGCAATTCCATCGTGCACATTTGTAACAAACACCCATTTGCTTAGCTCTACGTTTCTTTGCATAGTGTGCTTCTTCCAAAACCAGGCAGATGTGAAATAAAAGAGTCAGAAGACTCACCTGCCAATCAGACCCGTGCTTCAATTACCCAACGAATGTATTAGGAACACCGTGAATTGTCAGTAACCTCATCCGTTCCAAGCGAGCTTTGTAGACTTTCATCAGAGATTTTTGGGAGAGAAGGAAATTGCTTGTGAAGATTTGCGAGAGCTTCTTCCATCTTGAAATGACTTAATCTGCAAAAAAAAAAAAACACACCAAATTAAATCACACCCAAATCACAATATATACAAAATTGCATGGGTTGCCTCCCTGCGAGCCCTAAGTTTAAAGTCGTCAGCTAGACTTTTACTTCTCGAACGTTAGGCTGGATCTGAAAGTGTGACACTTCTTTCTGTCGCTCAAATGATTCTCCCCAGTAGTGTTTGACACGCTGACTGTTAACTTTGAATGTGTTGTGGTATTGGGATCCAGTAACTCAACAGCTCCATATAGTAAAACCTGAGTGATCACAAATGGTCCAGACCACCTAGATTTCAACTTTCCAGGGAAAAGTTTCAACCTCGAGTTGTACAACAACACCTGCTGCTTAGTTCCAACTGTCTGTGCACTATTTTTCGGTCATGCCATTTCTTGGTCTTTCCTTGTACAATTTGGCTTCTCATAAGCCTGTAAGCGAAATTCCTCCAATTCATTGAGTTGGTGAAGTCTTATTCTCATACAGCTTGTGAATCAAAATTCAACTTCTTCAGTGCCCAGTACGCCTTGTGCTCAAGCTCAACTGGCAGATGGCACGCTTTCCCAAACACTAATTGATATGGGGACATACCAATGGTGTCTTGTAAGCTGTCCTGTAGGCCCATAATGCATCATCTAGTTTTGTTGACCCGTCCCTCTTGTTGATCCAACGGTTCTTTCTAGGATTCTTTGATTTCCCTGTTTGAAAACCTCAACCTTTCCATTTGACTGTGTGTGGTAAGTTGTGGCAACCTTGTGAGTAACTCCGTATTTGGATAGAGTGCATCGAAGTATCTGTTGCAGAAATGAGAGCCACCATGCACTGATTCATGTGACCGAGTTTGTTCCGAACCGAAAAATATTTTTTTTTCAATTTGATCACAACTTTTGAATCATTGGATGGCATCATGCAATGCTTGCTTCGACCCATTGTGGAGACGTAGTATCTACAGCAACCAGGATGTACAGATTCCTGAATGATGGAACAAAGGGTCCCATGAAATCAATACCCCATACATCGAATATTTCCACTTCTAGAATGTTTTTGCAACGGTCCTTCATTTCTCCTGGAAATATTTCCCATTCTCTGGCACATGTCACATTGAAAAGCAAAAAGATAAGCATCTTTAAAAAGAGTGGGCCAGAACAAACCTGATTGTAGGACTTTGGCTGCAGTTTTGTTTCCGCTGAAGTGTCCGCCATATGGTGATGAATGACAGTGCTGCAAAACACTGTTGATTTCCTCATGTGGAACACATCGTCTCAGTAGTTGATCAACACACCGTTTGGTATGGCTCGTCCCAGACATAATGCTTGACTTCTTTGAAGAACTTCGTCCGTTGCTGAGTTGTCCATTCCAACGGCCATTTTCCTGACACAATGTAGTTGACATAGTCAGCATACCAAGGGACTTCCTGTTGTTTCATGGCAAACAGCTGTTCATCTGGAAAAGTTTCTTTGATTGACAGATCTTTGTCAGCTGTGTTTCCATTCTCGAGCCTCGATAGATGATCTGCCACCTGATTCTCTGTCCCTTTCCTATCTCTAATTTCCACATCAAATTTTGCAGAAGAAGTATCCAACAGATTAATCTGGGTTGGCATCTTTCTTCGTGATCAGATATTTGATTGCTGAATGATCTGTGTAGACCACCACTTGGGAACTAGCAGATAGGAACGAAATTTGTCAAAAGCGTACACAACTGCGAGCAACTCCTTTCGGTGGTTTGTAGTTGAGTTGAGCTTCATTCAAAGTTCTGCTGGAGTAGTAAATGGTGTGGAAAATCTTTGCTTTACGTTGTCCCAAAACTGCACCTATAGCAAAATCACTAGCATCGCACATCACTTCAAATGGAATGGTCCAGTCTGGTGCTACAATGATGGGGGACGCATCCAGCTTATGTTTTAAGATTTCAAAAGCTTCCTGACATTCTTTGGTGAAGTTGAAAGGCACATCCTTCTCCAGAAGATTGCAAAGAGGTTTTGCAATTTTGGAAAAGTCTTTGATAAATCTCCTGTAAAAACCTGCATGTCCAAGAAAACTTCGAATACCTTTTACTGATGATGGTGGAGGTAGTTTTTCAATTGTCTCTATCTTTGATTGTCTACCTCAATCCCCTTTTGTGAGATCCGGTGTCCAAGAACAATGCCTTCTTGCACCATGAAGTGGCATTTCTCCCAGTTAAGTACCAGGTTTGTATCTTCGCACCTTTGTAACACATGTTCCAAATTTTGCAAACAATGATCAAAAGAATCTCAAATACAGAAAAGTCATCCATGAAAACCTCCATACTCTGCTCCAGCATGTCTGAGAATATGGCCATCATGCAACGCTGAAATGTGGCAGGGGCATTACATAATCCAAATGGCATCCTGCGGAAAGCAAAGTACCATAGGGACATGTAAAGGTAGTTTCTCCTGGTTTTCTGGTGCGATGGCAATCTGATTGTACCCTGAATATCCGTCCAGAAAGCAATAGAACTCATGTCCTGCTAGTCTGTCTGTCTAACATCTGGTCAATGAATGGTAGCGGAAAATGGTCCTTTCTCGTGGCTTTGTTCAGTTTCCTATAGTCCATGCATACTCTCCATCCAGTTAGAGTTCTTGTTGGGATTAGCTCATTCTTTTCATTAGTGACTACAATAATTCCTCCTTTCTTCGGCACACACTGCATAGGACTCAACCCAACTACTGTCTGAGATGGGGTAAATGATGCCAGCATCTAACCATTTGATGATTTCTTTCTTCACGACTTCCTTCATGATTGGATTGAGTCTCCGTTGATGCTCCACTGTGGGTTTGTACTCATCGTTCATCAGGATCTTGTGCATGCAAAATGATGGACTTATGCCTCGAATGTCTGCTATAGTCAACCAATGGCTTCTTGTGCTCTCGTAACACTCTCAGCAACTTTTCTTCCTGCTCAATGTTAGTGAAGAAGAAATAATAACAGGTAATTCAGAAGAGTTTCTAAGAAATGCATACCTGAGATGGCTCGGAAGTAACTTCAGCTCTAGTTGTGGTGGTTCTTCAATCGAAGGCTTGATTCGATCTTTCTTGGCAGTTCCAAACTTTCAACTGGTGGTGTTGCTTTGAATCGGAATGGTTTGTCAAGGTAGTTGATACATTCCAGGATTTCAGCATCTAGCTCGATGTCAGTCATGTTCGTGATGCAAGCTTCAGTGTATCTGTGGGATTTGGCTCAGTATTTTGAACGATACTTCAACAACATCAAATTGAAGCATTTTCTTCTTCTTTCATCACTCGGGAATTTCATGGCTTTGAAAACATTAAAGGTCACTTCTTGGTCCTGCACTTTCATGGTCAGTTCTCCTTTTTGCACATCAATCACAGTTTTACCTGTAGCCAAGAATGGTCTCCCAAGAATGATAGGTATTTCTTTGTCTTCTTCCATGTCGAGGATGATGAAATCTGCTGGAAGAATTAGTTTGTCTACTTTCACCAGCACATCTTCAACAACACCTCTTGGAAATGCGAGTGTTCGGTCAGCAAGTTGCAATGAAACTGAGGTAGGCATTGCTTCTCCAATCTGCAGTTTCCTGTAAATAGAAAAAGGCATCAAGTTAACACTAGCTCCTAAATCACATAAAGCCTTACCGATATAATGTTCTCCAATGGTGCAGGGAACTGTGAAACTGCCAGGATCTTTCAACTTCAGGGGAAGTTTCCTCTGAATAATGGCGTTGCATTCTTCCGTTAATGTTACTGTTTCGTAGTCTCCCAATCTCCGTTTTCGTGAAAGAATGTCTTTCATGAATTTGACATAACTGGGCATTTCTTCCAAGGCTTCTACAAATGGGATGTTGATGTGCAGCTTTTTGAAAACCTCCAGGAATCGAGCAAACTGCTTATCCAGTTTGTTTTTCTGAAGACGTTGAGGAAAATGTGGAGGTGGAGTGATCTGTTCTTTTTCCTTTACTTCTTTTTCCTTTGCCTCTTTTTCCTCCATCTGTTGTTCAGCTTCTTTTGGAACTTCTTCTTGGGACATCTTGATTCCAACATCTTTGTTGATTTCAGTACCGCTTTTTAAAGTAATGGCTTGACATTGCTCATTCCCTCGGTTCCTTGGATGGGTTCTGTGTTGCTGGGAAGATTACCTGGTGGTCTGTAACTCTGAGCATTGGCCAGTTGTCCGATTTGATTCTCCAGTGCTTTGATGGAAGCTGATTGGCTCTGAAAGATAGCATCGTACTTTTTTAACTGAGCCAGCACTTCTGCTATTCCTGGTTCATTTGCTTGCTCCTGGCCTTGTTTCTGTTGCTGGAATCCAAGTGGTGGATAGTTCCGCTGTTGGCCTGAATTGTTGCTCCATGAAAAATTAGGATGATTCCTCCACCCTGGGTTGTAGGTGTTGGAATATGGATTGTTCCCCTGTCTGTTGAAATTGTTGACAAAATTCACCGTTTCTTCAAGTTGGTTCGACTCTGGTGTTCCTGCATATGGTGAACTTGTGGATCCAGTGGTAAGAGTTTCCATGAATTTGCATATCTGATCTAGCTTGGTGTTGACTGCTGTATTGGCTCACTTTCATAAATTCCTGCAATTCTTTGGATCATGCTCCTTTCTGTTGGCCACAAGGAATTGTTGTTGGCCATTTCTTCGATTAGTTCCCAGGCTTGATCTTCTCCTTTTGCCATCAAGGCTCCTCCAGCAGCAGCATCTATTGTGGTTCTCATTATTCCAGAAAGTCCATTATAGAATGTTTGGACTTGAAGCCATTTCGGAATCTCATGGTGAGGACATTTCCAGAGTAAATCTTTGTACCTTTCCCAAGCTTCGTAGAGGGATTCTGATCTTGTTGTACAAATGATGTGATGTCATTCCTCAGTTTTCCGGTTCTGGCTGGTGGAAAGTACTTTGCAAGAAATTTGGTGGCTAAAGTGTTCCAAGTTGTGATGGAACCTGCTGGTAGTGAATGTAGCCAAGCTTTAGCTCTGTCCTTCAGGAATATGGAAAACTCGCAGTCTCATTGCTTCTTCAGCTTCTCGGTTGTAATTGAAAGTGCCGCAAACTCCAGGAAGTTGCTGATGTGGGCATTGGGATCTTCAGTTGCATTCCCCCGAACTAAACTGACTACTGAATCATCTGGATGCATGTTTTGATGTCACCTGCATTTTCTAGTAAGAGAGGAAGTACAATGCAAGAAATGAGTCTGTCAACCAACGGAATGGTTCTGTCTCGAATGGGAATTGGTGGTGCAACCTCCAAAGGTTCAGGTTCCATGTTGACTAAAGCTTCTTGGCCTTCTCGCCTTCCCTTTCTCAACTGTCTGATGGTTCTTTCAATTTCTGGCTCAACGCGGTCGTAGTTCAAAACTCTGGTTCGTCTCATGAAGTTTCTGAAAAATCTGAAACACAAGAAACAAAAAACAATAAGTAAAAAAAAATTAGATACAAGTAAAGTTATCTAAACCCTAAACTAATAGTAAAAGATAAATAAGTCCCCGGCAACGGCGCCAAAAACTTGACCGGCGTAAACACACACGTATAACGCAAGCGTACGTATCGTTCGAGTAGTATAAAAAGTATCGATCCCACGAGGACTTAATATCTATTCTATTAATTTTATGAAGGTCAAATGATTACTAGTATCTAACAGGTTTTTGATTGATTTGAAAATGTTACGATTCTAAATTTAAAAAAAAGTAAATAAAGTGTTCAAAAGTAGGTTTTAAGAAATTCAATATAAAAACTATATAGGGTTGTGATTTCTTTTCCAATATCATTTTAAAGATGAAGTGTTATCTTATAGTTGGGTAAAATATTGATTTATTAACCTGGAACACAAAATTATGTGTAAGCCTCTGTCGATGGTCAGATTACAAATACCAGTTTAACCAATTGAACCATATGTCTATGTCAACCAAATTATCTGGATTCATTAAGTTTAAGTTCCAATTATGGCTACCCCACCCGACAGGTATATTTCCTATCCTGTAAGGAAATCTATTAAAGGGTTATCTATCCTCAAGGAAGATCGTGGGCTATTGAGTCTAAGGCTGAAACCTAAAATCTCTATGTCTAGTTCATTTTAGATTTACCAGATCAATTTTATTAATGGCCAGTTAATGAAAAAGCATTAAGATTAAGGCTCAATAAATAAATCTTTATATACCCAAGCTATAATCTAACCCCTTTATAAAACGAGTGATATTAAAGTCATCACAACCCCAGATAACTAATTTAGTTACAACACATAACTAGGGCTAGTAAAACTTGAAATAAAAGACATAAAGTAAAAATGCGGGTAAAGTAAATACTGAAAAGTAAATTACAATAAAATAAAATGCTAAGGTAAAAGGAATTACTTTTATACTACTAATTTAGATATCTCCCATAAAATAATATATAAACTTGTGATATATTACCAACCGACCAATCTGGCGGTATCCTGATTAAGTCAAATTAAGTCCAACAGCCATTAAGGCGGTAATATTTGTCCATAAACCTAGCCATAAAGGCGGAACCAAATTAAATTACCAACCGACCAATCTGGCGGATCCTTGATTAGTCAGGTTTAAACCAGATAAAATTAAATTACCAACCGACCAATATAGCGGTATCCTTTTTAAGTCAAATTTTAAATAGTGAATATATTATTTTTAAGGGAGATTAATCTAAATAGCAATATTAAAGAATTACCTTTCACCCTAGCTGGGGAAGTTACCTCCTCATGGTGAATAGTAAAAAACTGTAAAAAGTAAAGAAAGTTAATTACTATTATTACAAAAAGTAATTAAAATTGTACAAAACTAAAAACCAAAAATTAAAAGAAACTTAGAGAGAGAAGAACTCCCTATTTACATCAAAGAAGGGAGAGAGAATGGTGCAACTAATCTGAAATTTGAAGCTCTATTTATAGGCCCGGTAGGCTTCCAGCGTCGCGACGCCAGGGCCTTCGGCGTCGCTACGCCAGCTTTTGTCGACGGGCACTCTCTGGTTCGTTTGTTTACAGATTCTGGATAAGTTGATAAGTGACACGTGGCGAGGTGTTGGGCTTCAAATTGTGACACGTGGCGGCTTCTGATTGGTCGATGAGATTCTTATCCGCCACGTGTCAGATAAGGATTAGATACTCAATGATTGATGTTGACGTGGCGCATGTGTGGGACATGGCGGTGACGTGGCGACACATGGGAAAGAGACTGTCGGCACCGTAGGATTACGACACGTGGCACTTCTGATTGGCTGATGATGACGTGACGGTGAGGTGGTAGTAGTTGACTTGGTCAACCTTTATATGATCTTCTTCTTTCTAGGGCTCACTATGTGATGTGGCTGATGACGTGGTAATGACGTGGAGTGGCACGTGGCACACATGGCGATGATGACTGTCGGCACCGTAAGATGCTGACACATGGCACGGTGCATATTAGCAGATCGGCTGTGATGGTGACACGTGGCACGGCGCATGTTAGCAAAGTCAAACTTTTCTCAGATTCTGATTTGTGGACCCGGCGCACGTTAGCACTGTTCGGCGCACGTTAGGCGTCGCGACGCTGAAGGTCTTGGCGTTGCGACGCGGGAAATTACCAAAATTCCCTTTTCGTCCAATTTTCACTGTTTTGGCCCAAATCACCTCCAGAATGTCCTGAAACTTTATTTATCTACAAAATAACACAAAACACATCAAAATGTTCACAAAACTCAAGAAACTATACAAAATATTTGGTTAAATGAGTGGGAAATAGTGATATAAATATCATTCATCACCTACGGAGAAACCAAACTTTGTTGGACAAGGTAAGGTCTATGATGAGTCGCACTGAGCTACCAATTTCCTTATGTGGATATGCATTGAACAGTGCAATACTTATTTTGAATAAGGTTCCATCAAAGTCCGTTCAACAGACTCCATATGAAATATGGACAGGAAAGAAACCGGGTTTCTCATTCCTGAAGATTTAGGGATGCTGGGCATACGTTAAATGTTTGGGTGGTACCAAACTAGAACCCAAATCAGATAAGTGCCTATTTGTAGGTTATCCTAGGGAAACCAAGGATATTACTTCTACCACCCACGAGAGAACAAGGTATTTGTTTCTCTACATGCGGTTTTCCTCGACAAGGAATTCCTAATGCAGTGGTAAGTGGAAGAAGAAATTAGAACTCGATGAAAATCAGAGTGATACTGTTCCTGGCACCGATTCCTTAACGAAACACGAACAGTTCATTAGGGATGAGACTGTACCACAATCTTCTAATACACAAGAACCGCGTAGGTCGGAGAGAGTCAGAAAATAACCTGAGAGGTATGGGTTTCTGATCTCACCTTATGTGGATATTAATCTTATTGAGGAAGACGAACCGACTACGTATGAGGAAGCAATACAAGGTATCGACTCTGGTTTATGGCAAGATGACATGAAATCCGAAATGGATTCCATGTATACCAACCAAGTTTGGACACTGGTTAATGCACCAGAAGGCGTAAAGCCTGTTGGTTGCAAATGGGTCTTCAAGAAGAAGACCGACATAGATGGCAACAAACAAATGTACAAAGTTAGGCTTGTAGCGAAAGGGTATCGTCAACAACATGGTGTCGATTACGATGAAACTTTTTCACCTGTTGCCATGATTAAATACATTCGGATAATGCTTGCTATTGCTGCATATTTCGATTATGAAATATGGCAGATGGATGTCAAAACCACTTTCCTTAACGGAAACCTTCTGGAGGATATTTATATGCAACAGCCTGACGGTTTTGTCGTACCAAAACATGTAAAAAAGGTTTGCAAGTTAAATCGATACATTTATGGATTGAAGCAAGCATCACATTCTTGGAACCAATGTTTTGATGAGATCATAAAAGAATATGATTTCATTCAAAATGAGGAAGATCCTTGTGTATATAAGAAGGTTAGTAGGAGCGTACTGACATTCATTATCCTTTATATAGATGATGTATTGCTTATTGACGATGACATTCCCATGCTATAATCGGTGAAAGTTTGGCTTTCATTAAAATTCTCCATGAAGGATCTAGGAGAAGCAGCCTTTATTCTAGGAATAAAGATCTACCAGGATAGATCTAGAAAGCTGCTTGGACTCTCCCAGAGCACGTACATTGATAAAGTGTTGAAGAGATTCAACATGGATCAGTCTAAGAGGGGACTGTTGCCAGTGTCACATGGCGTCACTCTATCTAAGGACATGTGTCCTAAAACTCAAGATGAGAGAGACAGCATGAGTCGGATCCCGTTTGCTTCAGCAGTCGGATCGATCATGTATGTCATGATATGTATGTGACCTGATGTCTCGTATGCTTTGAGCATGTGTAGTCGCTATCAGGCCGATCCAGGTGATGGTCACTGGGTTACGGTTAAGAACATCTTTAATTATTTTAGACGAACTAAGGATGTTTTCTTAATCTATGGAGATGGAGAACTTGAGGTAACTAGGTTTACCGATGTAAGTTTCCAAACCGATAAAGACGACTGTAAGTCGCAATCCGGGTACATATTTTGTTTGAATAACGGAGCAGTGAGCTGGAAATCTTCCAAGCAAGAGACTATTGCCGATTCAACAACAGAAGCGGAATATATCGCTGCAGCTGAGGCAGCAAAAGAGGCAGTTTGGATCCGTAAATTTCTAATTAGATTAGGAGTAGTTCCGTTAGCAGCTGAGCTCGTTCCTTTGTATTATGACAATAACAGGGCTATAGCGTAGGTTATGGAACCGCGGTCTCATCAACGATCCAAACATGTACTTCGACGTTACCATTTGATTCGTGAGATCATACATCGTGGCGATATAAAGATCGAGAAGGTCGCATCAGATGACAACATTGCAGATCCGCTGACGAAGGCTATTCCTCAGCAAAAGTTTGAGCGACATATATATAGTTCAGGTGTTAGATACTTGAGTGATTGGCTATAGGCCAAGTGGGAGATTGTTGGACAATTATGACCAATAGCATCACTATTTGTAAAAGACATTGTGGTTTTTGTACAAATTAACTATGTGAAAAAGGAAATTACTATTTTATCATTTTGTAATTAGATTACTTGAATATATAAATGATAAAATTCCTTATGATTAGTTCCGGATTAATAAGATATGAGACAGTATCGATCCACTTATGGTTTAATCATTAAATATCCCTAGTCGTAGTATTATCGAGACTGGACATCAATAATGCGGAATAGACTAGTATTACACTTGTGCGCGTTATGGAAGCGTAACAGCATAGTTCTCATATATTTGAGTATTGGATACTAATGCAAGTGTAATAGGAGGTTCTGTTTACCGATGGTACGGAAACAGCTTCGCTCTAGATGGACCCATCGGAATCCCATTGGTAGTATGACTATGTGTCTATGAGAATCCGAATTAGGGTACATGTATTTGGTCTTAACCTGAGACTTGCATCGCTAATACTTGCGACAATCAGTACGCTTTGGTTTTGGTTGTTCAGGGCTTTAACAGGTTCTGTGTGCGCCTCTTCTGGGTTTATTGAGAATCGTAGTGTATTGGGTGTGATGTCAATATGGAAGTATCACTTCAGTCATATGGAGATGATGATCACACAGGGATACAGAACTGGTACTCTATTATGTTGCAACTATCGGGATAATATGACAAGGTCATGATTATCCGATTAAAGAGACTATTTGCTAGTGATCCGATATATGCTTCGTACGAGGTAGACACAACTCCAGCCCTAGGCGTAGCATGTGACATCTGATACAGGATCGCAATACGCAATACTTGGTATACTACGCTTGATATAGATTATGTATTCCTTAAAAGAATATTTCTAGAGAATTGGGTAGGCACGGTGCTTTGCTAGAAGCCAACCATATCTTGTAAATCGGTAAGAACGTGGTATGGGGTACGCACGTGTTCGGATAGTCCGACGACCATATTGCAGCCAACATATCCAGGGATCTCATGGGTCGCTTCCCGAAGATTCACCGATGACATTTGACTCGAGCAGAATTAATCTGGGATTCATTGTGAGAGAGAGAAAATTAATCTAGGATTAATTACGGCAAGAATTTATCTGGGATAAAATTCGAATAGTAGAGAGGGAACGATTAATTTGGAATTAATCGATTAAATAATATATTCGATATATTAAATGAAATTAGATTTCATAGCGGAATTAAAATTGGATTTTAATTCGAGCGAACGAATTAATTTAGAATTAATTCGCGAGCAACTTTCGTAATAATTTTGTGAGGCATTATTATTGAATTAAATTTGATTTAATTAAGTCGCAACGGAAATTTCGTTAATTCAGAATTAACGAACCCGAGCCCGAAATGTGTTTACGGGCCCACTCGAATTTTGAATTTAAAGTGGGGCCCGCCTAGTCACATCACTAGTCAACTCTATTTACTTTTTGGTGATATAAGTTGGTGTAGATTTGGTTGATTACTTGTCTTACACATTTTGTCATTTTGAATGACTTTTACCAACTTTGGATTTTTGGTAATAGGTAATTGTTTTAGGAAAACAAATTACACAACACAAAAATACACTTTCTCCCTCACTTTGTGAAGACCGAAACTCTCCCCTCTTATTCTCTCAAATTACCGAGAGCCTAGGGTTCTTTGTTGATGATTTTTGCTTCAAAAATCTTGATTGCTAGCACAACAAAGGTGTTAGGGAAAACATATCCCTAGAGTTTGGAATTCAAATGAGGGCTTGGAGCACTTCTCAAGGGCAAAATTTTTTGTTATCTCTACATCCATTAAACCGTTCATTGTAAGTATTTTTCGCACACTTATCTTGAATTATTCACACAATTTTATGCTTAATAGATCCTTGCATGTTCTAGGAACCCAACAGTAACATCCAAATAAGAGATTTAATTTCCAAAATAATCCAAGGGTTTCCAAAACCCAAAATTTAGAAATTACTAATATAGCCTTATTAAATTATATCATATATAATTTAATATTATTCAATTAATAATTATCATATAATTATTAAAAACCATATACTAACTTTTAATGTATAGTTCAAATGTGACAAATAATATTATTAATCATATTAATCATATTTATACATATGTGAGTATATAATTGGACTATCCAATTATACTAAATCCGCAATAGTATATTGAGCTAGCACGAGGACCAAATGGACCTACGGTTCCGAGCTCCAATAATCTGAAATATTAATTAATCTCTTAATTAAATATTCCGAATTATTAACTCCGGGTTATTCCACTAAAAACCCAAAGTTGCACTCTCGTTGCCGAAGATGATATATTAAGCCGAACCAAGTCAGTGTCCATCGATATAGTCATTACATATATATTAACCCTTCACGAGTATCTCATAATTAGAGTCGGGTCATAATGTCTGTTATACCCCTCTAATTATTTTTACCTTAAGTACCATTGATTCTCTAATGAACGATTTATTCATAATCATTATGAATTTTAATCTTTTTATTCGTAATAGAAAGACTTGAGCGCTCAAATCATTCAAGTATTGAATCAACCCTTAAGAAAGATACTCATCTACTTCTCGCAATAAGGAGTGAACTTCATGTCTATGTAAAACATTCACAGCTACACAACACACTATGCCCCCAAAGTACATAGCTATTGGTCGGGACTGCTACACCAACCTCACCTTTGTAATTCAAAGGACATAACCTTCCATGCAGGAGTTCGTAGTACACTCAGGATTAAGATCAATCCATATATGACCATCTAGTATATCAAAATCACTTTTTTGTTTAATGGATATTAAAAGAATGTCATTTCCATCTGGATCTAGTCCTATATGATCACATCATATAAGGTGCCTCCATTCTCATGTCTCTACATGGACGATCCCAGATCAAGGTCACCATACAAATATAGAATGGACCGCAGCTATAGATAAACCACAAACAAAGTACCTGATTTGTTTAATCTCTATAGACTATTTAAGATTACTAACTTCAGACTTAAATCCTCTTGTGTATGACACTCATACACTAAGTCTGAAGGCACATAAGTAATCTAGGGTATTTGAGATAATTTAAAATATACGAATATTAAACAAACACTTTGATAAATGAATAATGCATCATTTTATTTTCAAACACATAAAGCAGTTTACATTACATGTAGCTCTAGGGCATACATCCCAACAATCTCCCACTTGCACTAGAGCAAATGGGGCATGTCACGTAATCCTAGACTATCTATGTGACCTTCAAATACTTTAGCCGACAAGGTCTTTGTAAACGGATCTGCCATGTTCCTATGAATTTCCTCTCTATATAATTTCCCTTTTTGTGGCTTTTTCGTTCTTTGGAGTTTGCCACTACACCACTATTATCGCAATAAAGTGTAAGTGGTGTATCCATATCTGGAACAACTTCCAGATCTCCCAAGAATTTGCGGAGCCAGACTGTTACCTTAGCTGTTTCACAAGCTGCTACATATTCAGCCTCCAAGGTGGAGTTAGCAATGCAAGATTGCTTTATACTCCACCATACTATAGCCCCAATACCTAGGGTAAATACTGATCCATATGTTGATTTCCTAGAATCGACATCTGTCTGAAAATCAAAGTCTGTATATCCCCTTAGGATCATATCCTTACCGGAATATACAAGCATATAATCTCTTGTTCTCTTAAGATACTTGAGAATGTGTTTCACAGCCACCCAGTGATCCAATCTTGGGTTCGACTGAAACCTACTGATTACTCCCACTACAAAAAAGATGTCCGGTCTCGTGCATAACATAGCATACATGAGACTGCCAACTGCTGAGGCATATCAGATATGTCTCATTCCTCAACATCTTGAGGTGTCTTAGGAGACCGTTCCTTTGACAAATGAATTCCATGCCAATAAGGCAGATTGCCTTTCTTGGAATTCTGCATCCCAAATCGCACAAGGATCTTTTCGATATAGGATGCCTGAGACATAACTAACAGTCATTTCTTGTGCTTTCGAAGTATCTGAATCCCAAGAACATAACTGGCCTCTCCCAAATCTTTCATTTGGAATTGGTTAGCTAGCCAGGTTTTCACGTCCGATAATATCTTTACATCATTCCCAATGAGTAAAATATCATCAACGTATAAAACAAGAAAAATTGCATTCTCGTCAATGACGCACTTGTATAAAGAATGCTCATCAACATTCTTCTCAAAGTCATAAGACTTGATTGTGGTATCAAATCTTATATTCCAAGATCGAGATGCATGCTTAAGTCCATAAATAGACCTTTATAGCTTGCAAACCTTTTGCTCTTGACCTTGGGCTATGAATCCCTCTAGTTGTATCATATAGATACTCTCATCAAGATTGCAATTCAAGAATGCAGTATTGACATCCATTTGAAAAATTTCATAGTCATAATATACAGCAATGGATAGAAAAGTGCGGATGGATTTGAGCATGGCTACTGGCGAGAAAGTTTCCTCATAGTCAACTCCCTCTTTCTGGGTATAACCCTTGGTCACTAGCCTAGCCTTAAAGGTCTGTACCTTCCCATCTACTCCCATCTTCCTCTTGTAGATCCACTTGCAACCTATGGGTTTCACCTCATCAGGTTGGTCTACAAGTTCCCATACTGAGTTAGAGTACATGGACTCCATCTCTAGGTTCATGGCTTTGAGCAGTTCTTCTTTGTCAGAATCATCCATTGCACTACGATAGGTCAATGGATCATATATACCATCGCTGGATGCGATAATTTGTGCCTCTCCAACCCTAAGGTAATAATCAGGTTGTCGTACAACCCTCCCACTGCGTCTAGGTGTTAGATCATTCTGACAAACTTGCATTTGACTCTCAGATGTCGAAGGTGTTATGTATTTGTCAATTGTCGTTGACGATGGTGTACTGGTCAAACAAGCAAGTAACTCATCGAGTAACACCTTACTTCGAGGCTTGAACTCCCTCATATAGTCCTCCTCTAGAAAATCATATTTGTCGATACAAATACTTTGTTATCATAAAGACTATAGAAGAATCCACCCCTAGTCTCCTTCGGATAGCCTACAAATAGGCATACATGAGAACGTGGCTCCAACTTTGTAGTCTTATTCTTCAGCACATGTGCTGGACAACCCCATATGCGGAAATGTCATAAACTAGTTTTACGACCATTCCACAACTCTAAATGAGTCTTAGGAACAGACTTAGATGAAACTACATTAAGGATTTGCATTATAGTTTGCAATGCATATCCCCATAATGAACTAGGTAGTGAGCTATAAATAAACATAGATCTTATCATGTCTAGTAGGGTCTGATTTCTCCTATCTGCAACACCATTTTGTTGTGGTGTTCCAGGCGCTGTGAGCTGGGATACTATCCTATGCTCAACTAAGAATTCCTCGAAATCTATGTCGAGGTATTCTCCTCCACTATCTGATCGTAAAGTTTTGATTGTCTTACCTAATTGGTTCTCAACCTAAGCATGATACTCTTTGAACTTTTCAAAGGTATCTGATTTGTGATGCATTAGGTAAACATACCCATATCTAGAATAATCGTCAATGAATGTGATGAAGTATTCATAACCTCCTCGGGCTTTTACATTCATTAGTCCACAAACGTCTGAATGTATTAGCTCAAGTGGTTGACTGGCTCTTCTACCTTTTCCAGTAAAAGGTCTCTCAGTCATTTTTCCTTCTAAACAGGATTCGCAGTCTGGTAAAGTTCCGAGCTTTAACTGGTTTAAGGCTCTGTTCTTTATCAATCTGTCTATCTGGTCAAGGCTGATATGACCAAGTCTAAGACGCCATAGATATGTGTCATCGTGAGAAATATTTTGCTTTTTATTTTTAGGTTTCTCAACCTAAAATATTTCAGTATTGAGCAGTGGCTTATGTGTTAATGGTCTTAACACATACAAGTTATCTCCTATATTCCTTAGCATATAGGTAATCCATTTATGAAATAATAACTATTATTATTAGATAAAATGATAACCATCATGCAATAGTTTTGAAACAGAAATCAAATTTCCATGACAAAATAGAAATAAACACCACTTTGTTTAAATTCAAATAACTTTTATTTGAAAATTTGAAAAATGATAACTCTCACTGCTTTACTGAAACAGCATCCTCTGTCCTGACTAGAGATGGCAAAAATACCCGGACCCGGCCCGGGTCCGCATGGACCCGGACGACCCGGGTCCGGAATTAAAAAATCCGGACCCGGGTCTTTAATATTAAGACCCGGGTGATCCCGGGTCCGGAAAAAATTAAAAAAAATAAATTAGATTTTAAAAAAAATATAAATATATATGGGCATATATATATAAAAATAATAGAATTTAATAAAAAATTAAAAGAATTGAAATAAAACTAATAAAATACAAATATGAATATAAAATAATACAATTAAAATTATAAAAAAATTTAAAAAAATTAAAAAAAAAAAGAATCCGGGTAACCGGGTCCGGACCCGGGAATATTTACCCGGGTCCGGAACCGGACCGGGGAAGTGAAATCTCTTCCGGGTCCGGATCCGAAAATTGCCATCCCTAGTCCTGACTCTTATAGTAAAGTTACCTTCAACAAGGTCTTTACGTACATCAAGGATCCGAAAATTGCCATCCCTAGTCCTGACTCTTATAGTAAAGTTACCTTCAACAAGGTCTTTACGTACATCAAGTAGCTATACCTTTAGCCTTCCCAATGTTATTCTTCTTTATCTTTGCAGATTTTGAAGACTTGATAACATTTGTCTTAGCACTGGGCTTACGAGGATCCACAAGTATGGACTCGTAGTGGGTGAACTCATTAAGCAGTTGGGTCAACGTAAAAGTCAACTTGTTCATAACATAGTTGCTTTTAAACTGCTGAAAACTCTTCGGAAGACTTTCCTTGATCACGGTCATCTGGCTACGCTCGTCAATACGAGCTCTATGAGTTTCAGCAGTGTTTAGATAGGTCATCATCCTCAAGACGTGCTCTCGGACTGATGTCTTATCCTTCATCCTAGCAGTCATCGCTGAGACCATGGCCTCATGACGTTGACGCTCTGAAGGCTGCCCAAACATGCCCTGCAATGACTCTATCATCTGAGATGCTAGAGCCATAGGTTCATGCTTTGCAGCAAGAACCTCAGACATCCCTGTTAGCAAGTAGCAGAGGGCTTTCTCATTTGCTGCGACCCATTTCTTGTAGGTATCACGCACAGCTTGGCCAGTATTTCTGGCCGGCTCGGGAGGACTCTTCTTTGTTAGGACAAACTTTAGGTCTTCGCAGACCAGGATAGCGTTCATGTTACTTTTCCACTTAATATAGTTTTCTCATGTTAATTTATCGTTTTAGAGTATGGAAATAATTGGAGAAACCATGGCTGAAAAATAAAATAAACATGCATTTAACATTCATCGCATATTTAAAATCATCAAATAATTTTGGCATAAAATTAAACATGATGCATGAACCATGAATAATGAATTAGAAACCTAAGAGAAATACTATGCCACGGAAATCTATCATCCCACAATTAAGTCCCGCCGTAGGGTAGGTCAAGTACTTGCATGATAGATCAAGACAATCTCAGTCGATTTAATGTATGCGGGAATAACTCTTATTCCTATATTAAACAACTACCGTTTCATTCGATCAATGAATTTTATTAACAGTTAATTATTCCTTTGTGAGTGTGACCCGCCGTTTCGGGATTCTTGGACTTAACGAGTGAAGTGCCGCCGTAGGGTAGGTCAGTTCACAAGATACATCTAGAATCTCTATCCTCTCGGAACCCAAACATGATATTGACCCAAAATAAACACCATCCGTAGGGGGATGAAAGCAAAGCCGTCTCGAGGCGCCTTTTGAATCTCACGTTTTCGGAATAACAATGGAGATCGCGGGATATACTATCGTATATCCCTCTCCCACTCACTATTTTAAAAATAAGGTTTCTATCTATAAAATATCTAATATTTTATTTTAACTAGTGTGGATAAAATATGGCGGCAAAATCATAATTTTTATTTACACAAGTTTAACATTACTCAATTAAACAATTTAATTAGAGTGGTATTAGTGACCTATTATATTTTAACTCTGAAAATACTAGAACACTAATAGGTTTAAATTTTTAAGAATCCTAAAAGGTCAAGATTTGTATTAAACCATTTAATTAATCTTAGTGCGTTATAAAATCCAATGGTATGTGGAATTGTGACCTATCATATTACCGTCCATTCGGATTCGGCTATGGAATTTATATCCGGTTTCCATCCTATATACCAATGGAATTTATTATGGACTAATTAAGCCCAATATATTAGAATTCAAATTTTAAACCATACAATTAATCCAATTAATTGATTTCCATGCATATCATATTCTAATTTAAACACTTTAAATTACATAAAATCATATTTTATGTCTATAATGATAATGCATCTAAAACATGTTATGACATGTAAAATGCAAGAGTGGGCACCCTAAGCTATATGACATATTATTCAAACAATTCGAAATAAATATACATATAACATAATATTATTTTGCATTGACCTGGCTCTTATTTTTCCTATATTAATCTAATTAGTACATCAAATATACCAAGGCATCCATTGGTCTTCAAATCCCGCTTCAAGGTGGTGTTGGCTCCTTTTGCGACTTCGGTGCTCCAAATTACAAAAATTGAAATTTTACATTGGAAAATAAAATTACAACAATTGTAAACTATGGCATTATGGCCTTACATCCCAAAAACAAAACCAACTACAAAAATTAGAGCCGGAAAAATTTACGACCAATGCAAAATCCATTCATCACATGAAATACCAATAAACATTCATCATATGAATATTATTTTGTGCCCGCTCATTTAAACATGCATATCATATTTATAACTCATATAAATATATATAAAAAAAAACAGAAACTTTAAATGAAAAAGAGAAGGGTTAATAACACTTTTCAAGCTCGCTCTCGATGCCAATTGTAGGAAACGCTTTCCTCGCGCAGCGGAAGCGTCTTAGGCACACGGATCAGACTTGAAAAAATTTTCTGCCCTCCTCATCTGAATCCAAAATTTTTCTTCTAAAAATTCAGATCCGAACCAGTCTCGTATTTTTATTCACTGCTCGTCATACACGATCCATAAAATACAGTGACCCTTGATCTCCCATGCAGCATCATCCATGTCCCAGGCAATTGATCCAGATCACAGCCACGCACACAGCAAGTTGATCACGCCAGTCACGCAATATGGTTCATCAGCGTCATTTGATTTTGCTCAGCATCAAGGACGTGTTCCATCGTGATTAATATGTGCACATGCACACACTTTAATCACAAGCCATGATCATAAGCCATGCATGCTTGGGTTCACCATATATTTTATTTATTCAAGCCATCACACAGTGCTCACAATTAAAATGATCACCAAATATAATCGAAGAATTTTCTTTAATTTATTATTTACATGAAGCAAACAAAAATAAGCCACCCTGAAGTCAGTTTGTTGATGGTGTTGTGAGCCTGTGTCGTCAATGCTTCGAATCTACTTCCTGTGTGAACTGATGATAATGATACATGCGTGAACTATGTTGGATCGGATCCACCACTCGATCTTCCATGTTATGTCTCACAACCAACGGAAACAAGTGTGGGCTTGACTCACACAAAATGAATCCCTAAACTCTTTAGATATTATTGTCACACAATAATATTTTTCTTGTGTTTTCTTCTTGTTATTGGTTTTTGCTTTCTCAACAATTAAGATAGAATGAAGAAGAAGAAGGAGGCTAAGGTTGCTAGAATGAGACTCATACAAAAGAAAATCAAATTTTCTTTTTATACTTAGGTTAAATTGTTTCCAAAACAAAACAACTACTCCCCTCCCCTATTAAGTGAAAATCGGCCAAGGCCATAATTTAGATTTAATTTTGTAACATCTAATATTTAATTACCATAATAAAAAAAACGTTACAAAAATTAAATATGTCATTACCTTTCAAAAAGGTGTAACATCCAAATAAGAGATTTAATTTCCAAAATAATCCAAGGGTTTCCAAAACCCAAAATTTGGAAATTACTAAAATAATCCAAGGGTTTCCAAAACCCAAAATTTCAAAAAGGTGAAACTTCTTCTTGGAAATTACTAATAACAAACACTTTGATAAGTGAATAATGCATCATTTTATTTTCACACACATAAAACCGTTTACATTACATGTAGCCCTAAGCCATACATCTCAACAATCTCCCACTTGCACTAGAGCAAATGGGGCATGTCACGTAATCCTAGACTATCTAGGTGACCTTCAAACACTTTAGCCGACAAGGTCTTTGTAAACGGATCTGTCATGTTCCTATGAATTTCCTCTCTATATGCTTTCCCCTCTTGTGGCTTCTTGGTTCTTTGAAGTTTGCCACTACACCACTATTATCGCAATAAAGTGTGAGCGGTGTATCCATATCTGGAACAACTTCCAGATCTCCCAAGAATTTATAGAGCCAGACTGCTACCTTAGCTGCTTCACAAGCTGCTAGATATTCAGCCTTCATGGTGGAGTTAACAATGCAAGATTGCTTTATACTCCGCCATACTATAGCCCCACCACCTAGGGTAAATACTGATCCAGATGTTGATTTCCTAGAATCGACATCTGTCTGAAAATCAAAGTCTGTATATCCCCTTAGGATCATATCCTTACCGAATACATAAGCATATAATCTCTCGTTCTCTTAAGTAAGCAAATCTCTCGATAATATATTTTATAGTGCGCAGTTATAAAGTAGTTTGTAATTGACATTGGGAAGTATCACTACTAGAAGTATATTATCAAATAAAGTTCATGGTCAAGATTTACTGACACATGTCGGTTAGTAAAATCTGGTGAGACCAGTACATCGTATATCGAGACTTGGTCTGATGGTTTATCCCAATGAATCATGAGTCTTGGGAGACTCGTATAGACATGTAGGTTTTCATTTGATAAACACCGAACGACTCACTGAAGATTTCCTAATAGATGGTACACCAACGTCAATATGAATCTTCTTGAGTCGAGTAGCATAGTGGTCCTTCGACTTGAGATACCACTGTGGATATATAAGATATCCTCCACACTTAGATGGCAGTCACGACACAGATCTATTTAGATCATACATTCGCATGTTCGTTGGGTGTGGACTGATATTCATGATATCCTATGAGTATCAGATAGAATATGTCAATCCCGTGTACAAGGCATATGTATTAGGTACGTATTTGCGATCTAGTAAATCCATGGTCGTGGTATACTTCGGAAGCAAGTTCCGAGTGTTATTTAGAGATCATAAATTTAAAAGTCGACTATATTATACCTTAGGGATTTGACTTTCTTATCATATTCCCGGTATAATATTGATAGCCTGTGACGAAGGGATTATACGTATGCAATGACCTCGACTTGTATAGTTTAGTGAGATTACATGTGGTCGTCATAATTCATGAGTGGATGACTTATGGACACGAAATTTGATTCTGTTACGGAAAAACCTAAACTTAGAGAGTCCTACAATATGAGGTGTACTCGTTGAGCAATTGGGCAATGCGTTATAAATAATACAGATTATTCGTAATATTTCATCGAATTAATGAGTTAATTCGAATTGTTTAAACAGATAAATGAAAATACATACATTAGGGGCATTTCGGTCAATTATAATTAATGTGTATTTGTATTTGATACAAAATTTGATTTGATACATATTAATTAATTGTCAAATGAGACTTTTACACATGCCATTAAAATATGTATTTGTTATTTAATGTAAATAAAAATACATATATAATAATAATCGCATTATTTAATTATTTATATGTTTAAATATTAAATATCTAGATAATTAAATTATTTCAATATTACATAAATGTTATGAAATATGTTTGATTATTATTGGATACATGTGTCATGATTTTATTAAGCTTAAAGTTTACAAATTGAATTTGTTAACTTAAGCTTATTATTATTAATTAATTATATTAATTGACCAAATGACCAAAATACCTCTCTTTTACCCCTAAGTCGGTTTTAGCATGATATTTAAAGTGGAAAATTTTGTTTTTCCTTCAATAAGGAAGCCATGGCCGAATCCTATCCTAAAGAAAAGCTCTAAAAAATTGTTTGAAGAAACAAGGAAGAAAGTGAAGAAATCAAGAAAAAGTTTCATGAATTTAGGAGATTTGGAGGTAATCTTCATAACTCTTAAACTTAGAAAGCTTATTTCTTATTATTTAATATCTAAAATAGTTCTAGTGTTTCTTCATTTCTTATATTTTGGGGCTTTTTTGATTTGGAGGATGGATTTGGAGTAGGGATGGCAATTTCCGGATCCGGATCCGCAACTTTTTTAGGGACCCGGGTCCGGCAGTGGACCCGGAAAAATTCTTCCGGGTCCGGACCCGGGTACCGCAACTCCACTGTTTTTTTTTTCTTTCTTTTTTTTCAACTCTATTATGTATTAACACATAACAATATCACAATAAGTTTGAATACATTAGAAATTTGATAAGGGTTGGGTACATGGTACTTGGGTTATGTCTTTTTTGTTTTTTTGTTTTTTTTTAAATGTACCGGGTCCCGGGTACCCGGGTCCAGAATCAACCAAACCAGAACCAGACCCGGTACATTGCGGGTCTTCAAAATTTTTACTCGGATCCGCAAAAAAATTACGGATCCGGGTCTATTTGCCATGCCTAATTTGGAGGCTAGATGCATGTGTAAAGTTAGATTGGATAATATTATTGTAGTATTAGTTCAATTTTATCATTTGATGACTTGTTACAATTCTAGAGTGTTATGACCACTCTTGTAACTCCTAGAATTGTTCTTGAGTTCTTCATTTGTGCTGAATTTGGATGGTGTGATTATTAATATGATTAATGTTGAGAAAATTGGATTTAAAGCATGAAAAATGATATTTTTAGTTACTAAATCAAATCTGGAATTTCTGTGATTTTGGTGATGAAAAGTATGTTTTATAAATGTATTGGATGTGTTTTAGGTATTGGAACAATTGCCGGAAATTATTTCGGAGTTGAAATATGCAAAAACGGCAAAAAATGGCGTTACGGGGTGAGTTTCGGGGTTACCGGGTGTCCGCTGCCCAAACAATGAATTGGTCACTGTTTGGGCAGCCCATGAACTGCCCAAGTACTATTGAGGCTGACCTGGGCTGAAACATCCGGTGACCCCGATAACTTGTACGTTATCAGAGGTTGACAACTGTTACATTTACAGAGGCATGATACTTGATATAAATCATGTTCGAGCAAGTAAATTCTCATAAAATGACATTTGGGACATTTAGTAAATTCCTTGAAATTCTGACATGGAACTTAGTTTATGTGCCACACCACATAACCTTTAGTAATCGGACTGTAACTTTTTCATATGATCTCTGATTTTTATGAATTTTAAAACGCCGAAAATATGAGATCGAGACCTACAACTTCCGCGTTGAACTTTTCTCCAAATTCGGACAGGAAATCGGTCAAAAATCGCAATTTCCATAGGTAGTAATTTCAAGAATTAACTAGAAATTTGGTGATGTGCCATCATCTCAACCATTCATTCCATCACAAATCAGCCCCTCTTTGCCTATATAAAGCACACAATTCACCCTCTTCTTCACACATAAAAAAAACGTGAGTGGTGAGGGAAATTCTTCAATTTTTCTTTTCACTTTTCAAGCAAATTTTTGAAAGCAATAAATGATGATTTCAAGTTCATCTCATGCAAAGTAAGCTCCTTATCATTTTCCTCTTCTATTTTCAGTTTTGAGTTTGAATTATTGAAGCCCCAATTCGCACTTTGCTTTGCCCTAGCAAAGAAAGTTGTATAATTAGCTTTGATAGAGTTGGTAACATGTATTTTGGGTAATGTTTTGAAGTTAGAAACGTGTGATAAGGGTTGTAAGAATATGAATATAATTGAGGAATTATGCTTGGTGATCTTAGAATTCTAGATAATGGTTGGTGAATGGGTGGTGTTATGAGATGAGTTTTGAAGTTGGATTATGTTGTGGTGTAATGAATATTTAAATGGGAGTATAGATAACTAAGATTGTAGAAATGGTGAATTTGAGCATTTCGCGCACCAATTATTCGATAAAATGCCAAGCTCATATCAAATTAAGAAATTAAGCACAATTTGTATGTTATAAAGAGTGTATATGATAGTAGAAATTATGTTGGGGGTTGTCAGATTAAATGTATTAAATCAGATGGTGAAACAAGGAAGATAATTAATGAAATCAGTTTTGTCCCGTTCCGGTACATGTTGTGTTTGATCACTTCTAACTTGAGTTTTATATGCCCGATTGATGAACCGTAAAATTCTTGGTAAACTAGACATATATGGAAGGAACATATCCAAAATTCAGAATTTTTGGACTCAAGATGAGACCGGACCGAATTTTTGAAGTCAGGCTATATGCTGCCCTTGTGCCCAGTTTTTCCAGTCGCACAGTCCCTGAACTTCAGTCTATAACTTGAGTTCTAGGAATCGAAACCAAGATCCGTAAAAGTCAACATAAAATAGACACATAAGCGAGTATTCTATTAAAACTTCAACCACGATTAAGTGCATCAAAGTTTCAAAATCAGTGTTAGTGCACTGAATTTTTCTGAAAGTGGGCATAATATGGAGTTTTGCAAAGTAGCTTGAGAGATCCTTAAACGAGTGTAGTAAAAATTATTAGACCATCCTAAAATATTAGTAACATAAAGAGGATTAGTTATCATGAATAACGAATATATTTTGTTAAGTAATGATATAATTCGCAACCTTGGTACTAACGAATTTTGTTAATTCTAGATTATCATCAAGAGATGCGGTTCCGCAACCATCGCAAGACGTCACTGGCAAGTTACGAATCAGTGAGTGGACACCACTTTCTTCAAGTTGATTTTGTTAATTGATTTATTTTGTTCTTTATAAATTGAGACTTACTTTTCCAGCACATAGGGCATTAGCCATTATTTATTTACAGTTATTTTTCAGATAATAGTGATTTAGAAAAGAAATGATTTTCATACTTGAGTTTTATATTTTCCGGGGCATGAGGGAAAAACTTACCCCAGTGTGTAACTTGACAGAGATGGAATTAATGAACAGAGGACATGTGCACATGTAGATGACTGAGGGGACAACGATACGTAACACCCTCAGATCCTAGAGCAGGGCTAGGGGGACGGCGACATGTAACGCCCCATAGACCCTAGTTTCAGAGCTTGGGTGGTAGCATAGATCCGTACCCCAATTCTAGTTTTGTGGCTTGGGGGACGACGATACGTAACGCCTTAAGACCACTAGTTTCAAAGACAGTAGTGGCATGTGATTATGCCAAAAAATAACTTGCGGTTATCGCAGTATAGCTGGGGTGTTGATTCCTCAGAGAGAATGTTACAACGGAACTAATTTACTCAAACCAAACGTAAGCAATAACTAAAATAAAGAAAATAATAAAATTTGTAATTAAAGTAAAGATAAATAAAATAATGAAAAGATAATAAAAGATAACAGCAGAGATAAACAGCAAAGCGTCAGGAATCCCTCTTGCATCAAACTCATATATTTAGTTATTAATTCTCGTTATTACTCAGTTGAGGGTCTCACATCCCAAACCAACAACCAGAAGATATTCAATTCTACATATATTCAAATTCTAAGGTAATTAATGATTATTTTCTCTATGTTAGCAGCACACAAAAGTTATCGTTACGAGCTATCTAACGTCGACAATATACCCTCAGACAATACTGCAGCAGAAAACGAACACGCAAAACAACTTTTACCTGTCACAACTGAATTCGCAAACCACACATAGAAGAAGCATGACTGGATCTATATGGGATTTGACAAAGCACAATCTCTGGGCTAAATAATCGTAAGATAATAAAGAACAATAAACATCAGTTTTATTAAACGATTAAAATGTACTTTTAGGAGTCAAAAAACATAAATAATAGGAATTTAAACACAAGAATTCATCTCTAGCTTTGCCTAGGAGATTAGTTCTCTATAAAAGAAATAAAAATAGCCTGTGATTGGAGAGAAATATCGCTCTGAATCATCACGGTTCCGCGTCCCGGCTTCTGGGCTCCGATTTCTTCTCTGCTCTCGGCTGCAGCTTCTGTTTCTCGGCAACTCTGGTTTTTGCGTTTTTTTTTCAATTATGCGCAGCAGCCTGCGCTGCTCTCCCCTCCTGTGTTGCGCTGAATGCCCTTTATATATATGTTCTTTTTTTATGCCGACCTGCCTCTTACTTTCTTTTTTAAATACGCACCCAGCCGCCTTTAATTTTCTTTCTTGTTTTTTTAATTATGCACACTGAAGCTTTTAATTTTTCTTTTTTTCAATTAAACAAACAGCAGCCTTTGATTTTCCTTTTTTTAATTAAACACTCTTCAACGCGCCCAGCAGCCTCTCTTTTAGTCTTTTCACAACACAAGAATATGAAACCTATTCTTTAATTGCTTTGGGCCCTCGTTGAATCCTGCAAAATAAACAAGAAATCAGTAAAATAATTTAAATGGTTAAATATTTCCTAAATTAATATTAAGGTCAAAATTATATTAAAAATATATTATATAAAACGTAATACTGAACACTTTCTAAATTAATATAATGATGAAATTTATATAATAAAATGTAAAATATAAAATTAAATACTTGACAATAAACCCGAATAAATGCTGTTTCAAAAGTACATTTTCATGCACTTATCAGCATGCTTTGGGGACGGCGATACGTAACGCCTCAAAGTCATGGATTTTCACTGCTGGCTACAGTTAGGCGTATGGGGGACGGCGATACGTAATGCCCTCATATGTCAAGGTTTTTCAAATACAGAGCAGCTCACAATTTTCAGATTTTCAGTACACAGTTTTCAGAAATAAGATTTTAGAAAATAGTTTTCAAAAACCAGATTTTCGAAAGTAGATCCAGAAAGATAAGTTTTATAAAAGAGATTTCATATGAACTTTTCAGAAAAAGAGTTTTCAGATAAAGTTATTTCTGGACTTTGATTTTAGAACAAAATGATTTTATTACAGTATTTAAGTTTTATAGTCCACTCACTTAGATCGTACGACGATCTAACCCCCCACTCCCAGTTTATTTGTTTTGCAGGTATTCCCAGAGGACGAGCTCGGGAGGACGGATACTGATAGCAGTCACCAGAGGGCCTGAGTCCACCAGTCAAAGTTTGAGTCAGTCGAGTTAAGTAAGGTCTAGTCCAGACAGTCGTATGTTAAAGATGTGTATAAGTATTCATGTATAGAATCTTTGAGATAGTTGATGTTTGTATATTTAATCGTATGGGAACTATTTTGTATTATGTCATAATTCCGAGCATTTGTTCCGTATGAGAGATTACTTATGAAAAGAGTATGAATATTGTTCACAGTCAAAAGTCGGAGGCTTAGGGGAAATAGTATGGCTTATTCCATGCCGGTAACATCTTCCAGATCAGAGATGTTACAAAGTTGGTATCAGAGCATGGTCTAGGGGGTCATTGACTGCAGTGGGTAGAGTGCTGGGGTCTTGTATACATAGTATGTCCAGGATACTTGTATGCGGGACACTACCTCTCCAAAATCTGATCCTCGAGTATGTCCTAAAAGTTCAGCAGACAGGTTAGCAAGCTTTCTTAGATTATTCGAGTAGCATTCCTTATGAGAACGAATATACTCTAGATCCAAATTAGGAATTTTCTTGAAGTTATTTCGACCTATTACCAGAAGTACAAACGAGTTATGAAATCAGATAGTAAGATTGCAAGAAAAGTACTTAAGGAAGTAGGAAAGAGAGAGAGAAAGCTAGAAAGAAAAAGTAAGGAACAGACGATTTAAGTAACCAGAGACAGTAAAGAGATAGAAGTATAGAATGGAATAAGTTGGAAGACATTAGAACTTGGGATAACGAAGAAGAATATAGTAAGTCCGAATAAGAGTAAAATACCGAGTAGACTTGAATAAAGTTACTTTCCCTCAAGCGAGATTCCTTTCCTTCTCAGAAAATTCTTCCAAGTATATCTAATAGCTCATGAGCACCTCATATAGATAGCGAATTCCCCGAATAACCAAGGGTAGCCATAAGGCAGAAAGAAGCAAGAAATCAGGAATAATCATAGAGGCTTCTTATAGATGGGAAATTCCATGACAAGGCAGAGATTCTAGATTCCCCAAATCCAGGCCCACGGGAAAATAAGATGGATGACGTCAGAAAAATTACTAGTTGCCCTAACCAAGCAATCCGATGAAGACAATACTTAGAGCTATCTAGTTTACCATCACTTAGTGATACCAGTTAAGAAAATTGTTCCGATGGAATCTAGCTTAAACCTATCTTACATAAGAAATAGATTCTACCAAGACACATAGTATCAGAACAAGGACACCAAAACTCATCAAGATATACAATGTTTGTTCTAGTCCCTACCATCATAGATATAATAACAGTAAGAGAACCCAATGGAAGTTTACTCTAAGAGTAGAAACAGGAAACCATGAAAGGTAGATAACACAGAAAAGAATTCAGGAAGTCTCAGAAGGTATAACCCGAAGATCTAGACACATCAACACAAGGCCTACAAGACCAGTAGGAGTTTACAAGATAGACCAAATATCATAGAAGCCATAAATAAGCCCAAGTCAGTAGAATTCTGTAGAAGAATATAAGGATAAGCCCGTGAAGTTGGAGATATTTAGGAGTGATAAGAGTACCAGCATGGATAGTAGAACAGAGTGTCATAACCGTGATTATAGCAAGAGGAGAGATAGAAATCTAAGAAGTAGTCAGAAGAACGAATCATCATTGACCTCAGTGGCATGGCATAGAGCCGAAGAGATAGGATCTGAAAACAGTAAGAAAGAAAACAGAAGTGTCAAGAAGATTCAGTACGTATTGATATGTGAGTAATGTAGCTTGGAGATAACAAGAATGAGTGAAGACTCTAACCAAGCCAGTGAGCGTATGCCCCCCCCCCCCAAAAAATTAAAGCCCTGTAAAGATGAGAACCAGTAAAGTAAAGCAATGGATAGATTAGACGAATTGCAAGATGGCTAGACAACCATATCGGTGACAGAATTGATCGAAGCCACGATAAGTTGAGCTAAGTCTGAAAGTCACCGTTGAATCAATGGATCCTTAAAGAAGTAAGACGTAGAAGTATATAGAGACCAGGGAGAACTATTCTCATGAATGTAGTGTACAACTTGTAAAAAGTTTCATGGTATTAAAAAGGAAAAGACTTGGTAAAAGGTAATACCGGAACTAAAGATTTAGTAGAAGATGTCCTAAATAATCGAGGTTGATAGAGTTTTCAGGAAAGTAAAAGTGTAAGGAGTTCAAGGAACTGAGCCAAGAAAGTAACCTATGTAGCAGAGTAAGTTTCTTAAGGAAGAATAGTAAAGAGAATATAGCAGTACTCAGAGGAAGAAAATAACGAATCTAGAGGGTTAAACAATAGAGACTAAACAAGAATGAGTATAGAAGTAGTACGAGAAAGTTGTTGGAGATCATGGCCCTAGAAGGAGTTTGCAGAGTAAGTGCAGAGATCGATTATTGGAAAAGATCAGGAACAAAGTTGGAAAAGGCAAACCAGACAGTTTTAGCAAGTAGTAACCTAGTGTAGGAATAGACTATTGGGGTCAAATCAGAGAGGCGCATCGGAAGGAGCGTTGTTCGGGCGAAATCATAGTTTAAAATTTTTAAACTTACGAATAAATTAATTAATATCCAATATTAATAATTCATTCATATTTCACCTAAACGTATTTATTTGATATCATATAATGACATAAATAATATAGACACATCGCGAAACTTTTGCGAAAACGTTTTTCCGCAAAATAGCATAAAACGCATTTCCGGCCGAACCGACCGACCAATGCTCATGGGGACTGCCCAGGTCAGCCCCCAAAACATTTGGACAGTTCGTGGGCTGCCCGAACAGTGCCCAGTTCACTGTTTGGGCAGCCGTTACCCGGTAGCGCTGTTTTTCACCGTTTTCGCATATTTTCACTCCGAAATAATTTTCGATAAATATATTTCTTGGGCAATTAAAATAAACCAATTTATTATAATTACTCAATAAATAAAAACTGAATTTTTTATTTGAAAAATCAGATTTATCATTAATTACTTTGAGACCCCAATACTTTCCAAATTAATCATTTTGGTCCTTAAATATTCAAATACATATTTAATTGATTCCAAATCAATCCCAAAATAATTTTTACAATTTGCAACATAATCCAGAAACTTTTCTAGAAATTCGAAACTGCCCAGTAATTTTACAGAATTACGAAAACAGCCCAGATTTTCTATTAATTGCAATTTGGCCCAATTTGTTCAAAACACATCAAGATCAAATCCAATCAATCCCAAATTTGACATACATCAAATATACATCAAATTATAGCATATATATGAAAATCCCCAAAATTTGAGTGGGTTAAGAATCCTAATTTCATAAATTACTCAAATTGGGCAATTTACATTAAATTGATAAAATTCAATACTTTAATCTTCAAATTACAACACAAATTAAATCTCACCATCATGAAATTAATCAAGAACAATTCTAGGCTAATTATGAATGGCTAATTAACTCTAGAATGACAACTTTAATTTTCTAATTAATTTATTAAGCCTAATTACAATAATAAGTAAATAAATTAATCATACATGCTTAACACCTTCAAACAAGTTTCCAACAAATTTAATCACAAACTAAAAGAGTAGAGACATCAACTTAGCAACACAAATTGAAGCTAAGATTAATAGAAACAATTTTCATGTTGAAGGAAGTTGAGGAATACTTACCAATTTTCAAAAAAAAATGCTGAAGTTTCCTTTTGTTTTTCCCTTCAAAAATGCTCTTAACTCCTTTTGCAATTTTTAAACTTGTTTTTGCTCACTGGAAAGCAACAGAACCACAAACCAATTTGTATCCCTTTAATTGTACATAATGGACGAAAAACATTAAACAAAAATAATAACATTTTATTTCAATTTGTTTAATTTTCATTAGTCCACCTTTTATTTACTTTAATAAAGCAAATCAAAAAGTGTTCCAATGGAATAAGGCCATTTTCCAACTTTAATAAAGTAAAACATTATTAAGATATTTATTTTATTAATTAATTTAATTATTTAACAATTAAATAATTAAATAATTAAAACAAATATCTCAAATATATGTATTATATTTACATTAAATATCTCAAATACATATATTAATGATATAGGCCAAATATCACAAATTTATATTTAATTAATGTGTATTTAATAAAATCAAGTATTAAATACAAATACACATTAATTCGAAAAGACCGTTAGGTCCCGATTGCATGTATTTTTCGTTTAACCATTAAACGAGTTATAAATAATCAATATTATTCATAACAGTTGCCTTAGTGCTCTACGAGTATATTTCATTAGTGAGACTCTCTAGATTCAGGCATATCTGTCACGAAATCTAATTTCGTGTCCATAATTCACCCACCCGTAAATTATGACGACCACAGATAAACTCACTGAATCATACATGTCGAGGTCACTGCATACATATAATCCCTCTGTCACAGGTATATAGATTATCCCAGAGATATAGATATAAACCTCAAATCTCTATAGGAATAATCGCGTCGACGTATCTATTAGCAATCTTTAAATTAACATTCGAAACTCACTTTCGAATTGTACTATGGCCATAGATTTAACAGATTGCTAATCACATGATGGACTACCTATGATCTGTACACAGAACTGACGGATCCTTTCTTGATACACACAAGATATCATGAGCATGGGTCCACACCCAACGAACAGGCGGAGGTCTGATCTAAATAGATCGGTGGCGTGACTGCCATCTAAGTGTGGAGGATAACTCATATATCCACAGTGGTATCTCAAGTCAAAGAATCACTATGCTACTCAACCCGAGAAGATTCCTATTGACGTTGGTGTACCATCTATTAGGAAATCTTCGGTGAGTCGTTCAGTGTTTATCAAATAAATACCTACACGTCTATACGAGACTCCCAAGACTCATGGTTCATTGGGATAAACCATCGGACCAAGTCCGATATACGACATGTACTGGTCTTAACAGATTTTACTAACCGACCCGTGTTACTAAATCTTGACTAGGAACTTAATTTAAGGATATACAACTTATAGTGACACTTCCCAATGTCAATTACAAGCTATGTTGTAACTGTTCACTTCGTTGTAAATCCTAGGGTCTTTGTCTAATATATATACATATCACTAAACTAAACTTAGTTTCAATCTAATCAATCTAATCGAAATTAGATCGAATACGTATATAAAAAACAAGAGGTGCTTCCATTAAATTAGTAATATTATGGAAAAAGGTATTGCTCGTATTCGTGAATCAGACATAAATACTATCCGGATTGGATCTCAAAGCACCAACCCTAACAATTTCTCCCACTTTCTCTAATGCCAATCCATGGTATCTGACCGGTGCTTACACACGCGTATAACGCAAGCGCACGTATCGTTCAAGTAGTATAAAAAGTATCGATCCAACGAGGACTTAATACCTAAGCTATTAATTTTATGAGGTCAAATGATTACTAGTATCTAACAGGTTGTTTGATTGAATGGTGACGATTCTAAATTTAAAAACTAGTAAATAAAATTGTTCGAAAGTAGGTTTTACGAAAATTCTATATAAAAAAAAAACTATCTAGGGTTGTGATTCTTTCCATATTATTTAAAGATGAAGTGGTTATATTAAAGTTGGGTAATATATTGATTTATTACCTGGAACACTGAATTATGTGAAAGCCTCTGTCGATGGTCAGACGCAAATACCCAGTTTAACCCAATTGAACCATATGTCTATGTCAATCAAATTATCTGGATTCATTAAGTTTAAGTTCCAATTATGGCTACCTCCGCCCGACTGGTATATGTCTATCCTGTAAGGAAATCTATTAAAGGGTTATCTATCCTCAAGGAAGATCGTGGCCTATTGAGTATAAGGTCTTAAACTTAAAATCTCTATGTCTAGTTCATTTTAAGTTTACCTAGTCAATTTTATTAGTGGCCAGTTAATAAAAAGCATTAAGATTAAGACCCAATTAAAAATCTTTTTATTACCCAAACTATAATCTAACCCCTTATAAACCGGTGATATTAGATTCATCACAACCCTAGATAACTAACTTAGTTACAACACATAGCTAGGGCTGGTAAAAATTTAAAAGACATAAAGTAAAATTACTAAAAAGTAAATGCGGAAAATAAATGCAATAAAATAAAATGCTAAGGTAAAAGGAATTAACTTCTACTATTTACTATTTAGATATCTCTCATAATATAATATATATATACTGGTGATAATTTTACCAACCAGCCATATAAGCGGTAATCTGATTAAGTCAAATTAAGTCCAACCAGCCATTAAGGCGGTAATATTTATCCATAAACCAGCCATAAAGGCGGAAAATTTAATTACCAACCGACCAATCTGGCGGTATCCTCATTAAGTCAGGTTTAACCAGATTAAAATGAATAACCAACCGACCAATCTGGTGGTATCCTCATTAAGTCAGGTTAAACCAGATTAAAATGAATAACCAACCGACCAATATGGCGGTATCCTCATTAAGTCAACATTTTAAATAGTGAATATATTATATTTAAGGGAGATTAATCTAAATAGCAATAGTAAAAGAATTACCTTTCACCCTATCAGGGGGAAGTTACCTCCTCATAGTGAATAGTAAAAACTGTAAAACGTAAAGAAAGTAAATTACTATTATTACAGAACGTAATTAAAATTAATTACAAAACTGAAATTAGAAGAAACTAAGAAGAGAACTCTCTATTTACATGAGAGAATTTAGAGAGAATGGTACATCTAAAACTGAAACATCGAGCTGAATTTATAGGCCTCGGTAGACCATGGGCGTCGCGACGCCAAGGGTTTGGGCGTCACGACGCCAGCCCTTTTTGGCGTGGCATGTTGAGGGATTGACATGTGGCAATTTGGATAAGGAGATAAGCGACACATGGCGAGGCGGCTAACAACTCAATTAGTGCGCTGACGTGGCGATGGCGGCTGTCGGCACCATAGGATTGCGACACGTGGCACTTCGTGATTGGCTGACGATGACGTGGCAGTGAGGTGGCACGTTGACTCGGTCAACTGATGATGTGGACGCTGACGTGGAGTGACACGTGGCAATGGTGATTGTCGGCACCGTAGGATGATGACACGTGGCATGACGCACGTTAGCATATCGGTTGTGATGGTGACACATGGCACGACGCACGTTAGTAAAGTCAAACTTCTCTGATTCTTTTGCTAGTCCTCGAGCAAAACACAAAATAAAATAAAATAATAAAATTTAACTAAGCCACTTTTGTAGGATCACGGTTGCATTTAGCATATGCAACAAGCCTTTAAACCCCTAGGTGTCCCTAGTGGACGAGTTGTAGTCTCGTGAGGGTTTACAGCAATGATACCCACAAACATTTTACAAAAGTAAAAAGGTAGTGAAACTAATGCACACAAAAGCAAAAAGACAAGCGAAAAGAGAATAAAGAAGTTAGTGACTAATCAGGTGAAATTTCTACTCCAAGTTACTAGTTGTTTTCTTTCTTTCTAAATTACTGAATATGTAAATTCTCCGATTATATTTACCATTCTCCATATACACAGCCAACAAAATATTAAATAACTCATTTTTGCCCACAACAGTCACAAGTGCAGTTGATAAGAGAGTAATATTTTTTGTCCTAAAGTTTTATCAGAATTCACACCTTTTTGTAGCAATGGAATAATTTTTCTGATTTTTCTGATTTTTTCTTTGATTTTTTTTATTGATATTTATATACAATATCTTCCATCTATGTAGCGAGTGTTGGGTCGGTGACTCCCAAACCAGTTGGCTTTAGGACACCAGGTGTTAAGACACCCCTACGGACTTAATTACTCAGACTTCAGATATATATTTTTTTTTGCAACATCCTTGATCCATTTAACGAGCTTTGGGCCAGTGACTCCCAAACCAGTTGGCTTTAGGGCACCAGGTGTTAAAACACCCTTACAGACTTAATAACTCGGATCTCAGATGTTTTTTTTACTCCATCACTTTTTGATATGCTTCATCCAATTAACTAGAGCACTGAATATTACAAACTTTTCAATTTTAGGTCATGTCCATATGTTTCTATGTATGTTGATAATACCTATCAACTGAGCATATGAAGATCCATTTTAGTCAGTTTTATAGAGAATTCACAAATTAAATAATTCAAAAGGAAATAAACAAAAATTAACTTGTTCCGAAATAAATGGTTTGAGATACGTATCAGGAGTGGACACTCCTTACTCAGCTATCCTTTACCAATTTCACATTTTTAGTCAAAACACAAAAACGCAAAATATTTTTGTAATTTTTGAAAAAATTTCAATTTTTTTGTATTTTTCGAAAAAATTTTGACTAAAAATAAAAATAACACAAACTAAAAACAAGGTACTGATCAACTAATTCCCTCCCCCAAACCTAAATGAGACATTGTCCCCAATGTCTTAAACAATAGAAGAAGAGTTTAGAAGATAATACCTGGTTAGCTGAAATTCTACAGGAAATTAAAGGTTAAGATCCAGATTAATCTGACGTCTTTTACCACGATCGTCTTCGGACCAATTTATCTTTGAAAGGATAGGGTCAACTTGTGGTTCATAGGCTAAGAGTTGATCTATTAGATCTGGAGCAGTTCTGGCAGTAAAGAGGAGTTCTTTCATAGGTTTTGACACGAACCCATTTCTCCGAGCATCATCAAGAAACACACAAAGAAAATCATAAAATCCTTCAACGTTAAACAGCCCAATTGGTTTCTGGTGTATGTTCAGGTTCGCCCAAGATAGCACTATAAAAATTTCCTCCAATGTACCCAAGCCACCTGGCAAAGCAATAAAAGCATCAGAACGGTTAATCATTTCTATTAATCGTTCAGACATACCTGGCACGATCATTTCATCTCTGTTTGATGATCCAATAAGATTTGCCTCTGCCAAGGGTTTTGGAATGATTCCCAAAACGTGACTGCCTTCTTCCTGTACGGCCTTTGAAATGATCCCCATTAGTCCAAGATTGCCTCCGCCATATACTAAGTGCATATTCCTTGCATCTAAGACTTGACCCAATTCATGTGCTGCTTCTACGTATTGTGGCTTAGTACCAACACTAGTACCGCAAAATACACAGATGTTTTCAACTCATCTTCTTGAAGTGGCTTCCATGTTTTACTCTGGATGTCTTCAAAAGTGAAATGATGAGTTGAATTTATAATACCTGAAAAAGGTGAGTAATAATAGCACTAGTATATTCCATAGGACGTTTGTTAGCTAAACACAAAAAGAAATCGTGAAAGGTCAAAAAATTCTGGATCCTGTCTATGAAAATAAAGAAAACAACAAAACAAATCACAATTATCAGGAAAAGACAAAGAGATATAATATATACAAGAAAAGTAGCGGCTTGATTGACGTCTATGCGTCAGGGACAAGCTTCCCATCCAATTTTCTTATAAATTGGCAAACAGGGTCTTTTTTAGTCAGATTCCCAAGACTTAACTGTTGTCTTTCTTTTAGAAATTGTGTATGTAATTTACGAATGGCTATATGAACATATCCACTGGGATGCATCTCAAGAGTCGAATATATATTATCTACAGACTCCTTACTCAAGCCATCCCTAATGAATTTAATTCTATCTTCGCGATTATCAGACACCATTCCTAAAGAAGGACAACGAGTATTGCAATTCCAGCTTGCACATTTGTAACAAACACCCATTTGCTTAGCTCTATGTTTCTTTGCATAGGTGCTTCTTCCAAAACCAGGCAGATGTGAAATAAAAGATTTAGAAGACTCACCTGCCAATCGGACCCGTACTTCAATTACCCAACGAATATCATTAGGAACACCATGGATCATTAGTAATCTCATCCATTCTAAGCGAGCTTTGTAGACTTTCATCAGAGAGCTTTGAGGGAGAGAATGAAATTGCTTGTGAAGATTTACGAGAGCTTCTTCCATCGTGAAAGGACTTAATCTGCAAAAAATAAACACACCAAATTAAATCACACCAAATCACAATATATACACAAATTGCATGGGTTGCCTCCCTGCGAGCGTTAAGTTTAAAGTCGTCAGCTAGACTTGACTTCTCGATCGTTAGGCTGGATTTGAAAGTGTGACACTTTCTTTTTGTCGCTCAAATGATTCTCCCCAGTAGTGCTTGACACGCTGACTGTTAACCTTAATGTTTCGTTGGTGTTGGGATCTAGTAACTCAACAACTCCATATGGAAAAACCTGAGTGATTACAAATGGACCTGACCACCTTGATTTCAATTTTCCAGGGAAAAGTTTCAATCTTGAGTTGTACAACAGCACCTGCTGCCTTGGTTTCAACTATATGTGCACTATTTTTCGGTCATGCCATTTCTTGGTCTTTTCTTTGTACAATCTGGCATTCTCATAAGCCTGTAGGTGAAATTCCTCCAATTCATTGAGTTGGTGAAGTCTTTTCTCTCCTGCAGCTTGTGAATCAAGATTCAACTTCTTCAGTGCCCAGTACGCCTTGTGTTCAAGCTCAACTGGCAGATGACACGCTTTCCCAAACACCAATCGATATGGGGACATACCAATGGGTTTCTTGTAAGCTGTTCGGTAGGCCCATAATGCATCATCTAGTTTTGTAGACCAATCCTTCCTTGTTGATCCAACGGTTCTCTCTAAGATTCTTTTGATTTCTCTGTTTGAAACCTCAACCTGTCTATTTGATTGTGGATGGTAAGCAGTGGCAACCTTGTGAGTAACTCCGTATTTGGATAGGAGTGCATCGAAATATCTGTTGCAGAAATGTGTGCCACCATCGCTGATGATTGCACGAGGTGTTCCGAACCGAGTGAAAATATTCTTTTTCAGGATTTTGATCACCACTTTTGAATCATTGGATGGCAGAGCAATTGCTTCGACCCATTTGGAGACGTAGTCTACAGCAACTAGGATGTACAGGTTTTCGAATGATGGAACAAATGGTCCCATGAAATCAATACCCCATACATCGAATATTTCCACTTCCAGAATGTTTTGCAACGGTCATTCATTTCTCCTTGAAATATTCCCCGTTTTCTGGCACATGTCACATTGAAGAGCAAAAAGATAAGCATCTTTAAAAAGAGTGGGCCAGAACAAACCTGATTGTAGGACTTTGGCTGCAGTTTTGTTTCCGCTGAAGTGTCCGACATATGGTGATGAATGACAGTGCTACAAAACAAAACACTGTTGACTTCCTCTTGTGGAACACACCGTCTCAATAATTGATCAGCACACCGTTTGAACAGGTACGGATCATCCCAAACATAATGTTTGACTTCTTTGAAGAATTTCTTCCGTTGCTGAGTTGTCCGTTCCAACGGCCATTTTCCTGACACAATGTAACTGACATAGTCAGCATACCAAGGGGCATCTTGCTGTTTCATGGCAAACAGCTGTTCATCTGGAAAATTTTCTTTGATTGACAGATCTTTGTCAGCTGTTTCTCCATTCTCGAGCCTCGATAGATGATCTGCCACCTGATTCTCTGTCATTTTCCTGTCTCGAATCTCCACGTCAAATTCTTGCAGAAGAAGTATCCAACGGATCAATCTGGGTTTGACATCTTTCTTCGTGATCAAGTATTTGATTGTTGAATGATCTGTGTAGACCACCACTTTGGGACCCAACAGATAGGAGCGGAATTTGTCAAAAGCGTACACAACTGCAAGCAACTCTTTTTCAGTGGTTGTGTAGTTGAGTTGAGCTTCATTCAGAGTTCTGCTCGAGTAGTAAATGGTGTGGAAAATCTTTACTTTGCGTTGTCCCAAAACTGCACCTACAGTAAAATCACTAGCATCACACATTACTTCAAATGGAAGGGTCCAGTCTGGTTCTACAATGATGGGGGCAGAAATCAGCTTATGTTTTAAGATCTCAAAAACTTCCTAGCATTCTTTGGTGAAGTTGAAAGGCACATCCTTCTCCAGAAGATTGCACAGAGGTTTAGCAATCTTGGAAAAGTCTTTGATAAATATCCTGTAAAAACCTGCATGTCCGAGAAAGCTCCGAATCCTTTTGACAGATGTCGGCGGAGGTAGTTTTTCAATTGTTTCAATCTTTACTTTGTCTTCCTCGATTCTTTTTTGCGAGGTCCGGTCAATTCCCTTGTACCATTGAATTCTCATCATTCCATATTCAATTTGTATCTTCCAATTGCACAGTTTGTATCCGCGTAACCTTGTTCCAAATTTTGCAAGCAAGTGGTCAAAAGAATCTCCAAACACAGAAAAGTCATCCATAAAAACCTCCATACTCTGCTCCAACATGTTCTGAGAAATGGCCATCATGCAACGCTGAAATGTAGCAGGGGCATTACATAATCCAAATGGCATCCTGCGGAAAGTAAAAGTACCATAGGGACATGTAAAGGTAGTTTTCTCCTGGTGTTCTGGTGCGATGGAAATCTGATTGTACCCTGAACATTCGTCCAGAAAGCAATAGAACTCATGTCCTGCCAGTCTGTCTAACATCTGGTAAATGAATGGTAACGGAAAATGGTCATTTCTCATGGCTTTGTTCAGCTTCCTGTAATCCATACATACTCTTCATCCAGTCACCGTTCTTGTTGGGATTAGCTCGTTCTTTTCATTGGTACCCACAGTAATTCCTCCTTTCTTTGGTACACACTACATAAGACTCACCCAACTACTATCTGAGATGGGGTAAATAATGCCAGCATCCAACCATTTGATTATTTCTTTCTTTACGACTTCCTTCATGATTGGATTGAGTCTTCATTGATGCTCCACTGTGGGTTTGTACTCATCATTCATCAGAATCTTATGCATGCAAAATGATGGACTAATGCCTCGAATGTCTGCTATAGTCCAGCCAATGGCTCTTTTGTGCTCACATAATACTCTCAGTAACTTTTCTTTCTGCTCCAATGTTAGTGAATAAGAAATAATAACAAGTAATTCAGAAGAGTTTCCAAGAAATGCATACCTGAGATGGCTCGGAAGTAACTTCAGCTCCAGCTGTGGTGGTTCTTCAATCGAAGGCTTGATTCAATCTTTCTTTGGCAGTTCCAAGCTTTCAACTGGTGGTGTTGATTTGAATCGGAATGGTTTGTCAAGGTAGTTGATACATTCTAGGATTTCAGCATCAAGCTCGTTGTTAGTCATGTTGGTGATGCAAACTTCGAGTGTATATGTGGGATTTGGCTCAGTATCCTAAACGATACTGTCAACAACATCAACTCTGAAGCATTATTCTTCCTTTTCATCACTCGGGAATTTCATGGCTTTGAAACATTAAATGTAACTTCTTGGTCCTGCACTTTCATGGTCAATTCTCATTTTTACACATCAATCACAGTTTTACCTGTAGCCAAAAATGGTCTCCCAAATAATGATAGGTATTTCTTTGTCTTCTTCTTCCATGTCAAGGATGATGAAATCTGCTAGGAGAATCAGTTTGTCAACTTTGACCAGCACATCTTCAACAACACCTCTTGGAAATGCTAGTGTTCGATCAGCAAGTTGCAACGAGACTGAGGTAGGCATTGCTTCTCCAATCTGCAGTTTCCTGTAAATAGAAAAAGGCATCAAGTTACACTAGCACCTAAATCACATAAATCCTTACCGATATAATGTTCTCCAATGGTGTATGGAACTGTGAAACTGCCAGGATCTTTCAACTTCGGGGAAGTTTCCTCTGAATAATGGCAATGCAGTCTTCCGTCAATGCTACTAGTCTCGTAGTCTCTCCCATCTTCGTTTCGTGAAAGAATATCTTTCAAGAATTTACATAGCTGGGCATTTCTTCTAACGCTTCTGTGAATGGGATATTGATATGCAGCTTTTTGAACACCTCCAGGAATCGAGCAAACTGCTTGTCCAGTTTATTTTTCTGAAGTCGTTGTGGAAAAGGTGGAGGTGGAGTGATTCTTTCTGGTTCTTTTTCCTTTGCTTTTTTTTTCCTCCTCTGTGTCTGCTTGCTTTCTTTTGGAACTTCTTCTGAAACACCTTGATTCCAACATCTTTGTTGATTTCAGTACCGCTTTTCAAGTAATGGCTTGACATTACTTCTTCCCTCGGTTCCTTGGATTGGGTTCTGTGTTGCTGGGAAGATTACCTGGCGGTCTGTAACTTTGAGCATTTGCCAGTTGTCCGATTTGATTCTCCAGTGCTTTGATGGAAGCAGATTGGCTCTGAAAGATAGCATCATAGCTGCTTGTTTTTGACAATCTCTGCAATCCATTCTTTCATTTCTGGTTCTTTTCATGTTCCTGGCCTTTGTTCCGTTGTTGAAATCCTGATGGTGGATAGTTCTGCTGTTGAAATCCAGATGGTGGATTGTTCTTTTGTCCTGAATTGTTGCTCCATGAAAAATTGGGATGATTCCTCCACCCTGGGTTGTAGGTGTTGGAATATGGATTGTTCCCCTGTCTGTTGAAATTGTTGACATAATTCACCGTCTCTTCAAGTTGGTTGGTTCTGGTGCTCCTCCATATGGTGAACTTGTGGATCCAGTGCTGAGAGTCTCCATGAATTTTGCATATCTGATCCAGCTTGGCGTTGACTGCTGTATTGGCTCCACTTTCATAAATTCTTGCAATTCTTTGGATCATGCTCCTTTCTGTTGGCCACAAGGAATTGTTGTTGGCCATTTCTTCGATTAGGTCACAGGCTTGATCTTCTCCTTTTGCCATTAAAGCTCCTCCAGTAGCAGCATCGATTGTGGTTCTCATCAGTCCAGAAAGTCCATTATAAAATGTTTGAACTTGAAGCCATTTTGGAATCTCATGGTGAGGACATTTCCGGAGTAAATCTTTGTACCTTTCCCAAGCTTCATAGAGAGTTTTTGAGTCTTGTTGTACAAAGGATGTGATGTCATTCCTCTGTTTTCCAGTTCTGGCTGGTGGAAAGTACTTTGCAAGAAATTTGGTGGCTAAAGTGTTCCAAGTTATGATAGAACCTGCTGGTAGTGAATGTAGCCAAGCTTTAGCTCTGTCCTTCAAGGAGTATGGGAAAAACACGCAGTCTCATTGCTTTTCAGCTTCTCGGTTGTAGTTGAAAGTGCCGCAAACTTCCAGGAAGTTGCTGATGTGGGCATTAGGATCTTCAGTTGCATTCCCCCTAAACTGAACTGACTGCTGAATCATCTGAATGCATGTTTTGATGTCACCCGCATTTGCTGGTAAGGGAGGAAGTACAATACAAGAAATGAGTCTGTCAACCACCAGAATGGTTCTATCTCGAATGGGAAATGGTGGTGCAACTCCAAAGGTTCAGGTTCCATGTTGACTAAAGGTTCTTGGCCTTCTCGTCTTTCCCTTTCAACTGTCTGATGGTTCTTTCAATTTCCGGTCAAGCGGTCAAAGCTTCTGGTTCGTCTCATGAAGTTTCTGAGAACCTGAAACACAAGAAAACAAAAACAATAAGTAAAAAGAAAATTAGATACAAGTAAAGGTATCTAACCTTAAAACTAATAGTGAAAGATAAATAAGTCCCCGGCAACGGCGCCAAAAACTTGACCGGTGCTTACACACGCGTATAACGTAAGCGCACGTATCGTTCAAGTAGTATAAAAAGTATCGATCCCACGAGGACTTAATACCTAAGCTATTAATTTTATGAGGTCAAATGATTACTAGTATCTAACAGGTTGTTTGATTGATTTGAAATGGTGACGATTCTAAATTTAAAAACTATTAAATAAAATTGTTCGAAAGTAGGTTTTAAGAAAATTCAATATAAAAAAAAACTATCTAGGGTTGTGATTCTTTCCAATATATTTAAAGATGAAGTGGTTATCTTAAAGTTGGGTAATATATTGATTTATTAACCTGGAACACTAAATTATGTGAAAGCCTCTGTCGATGGTCAGACGCAAATACCCAGTTTAACCCAATTGAACCATATGTCTATGTCAACCAAATTATCTGGATTCATTACGTTTAAGTTCCAATTATGGCTACCCCCGCCCGACAGGTATATGTCTATCCTGTAAGGAAATCTATTAAAGGGTTATCTATCATCAAGGAAGATTGTTGGCTATTGAGTCTAAGGTCTTAAACTTAAAATCCCTATGTCTAGTTCATTTTAAGTTTACCTAGTCAATTTTATTAGTGGCCAGTTAATAAAAAGCATTAAGATTAAGACTCGATAAATAAATCTTTTTATTACCCAAACTATAATCTAACCCCTTATAAACCGGTTAAATTAGATTTCATCACAACCCTAGATAACTAACTTAGTTACAATACATAGCTAGGGCTGGTAAAAATTTAAAAGATATAAAGTAAAATTACTAAAAAGTAAATGCGGAAAATAAATGCAAAAAATAAAATGCTAAGGTAAAAGGAATTAACTTCTACTATTTACTATTTAGATATCTCCCATAATATAATATATATACTTGTGATAAAATTACCAACCAGCCATATAGGCGGTAACCTGATTAAGTCAAATAAGTCCAACCAGCCATTAAGGCGGTAATATTTGTCCATAAATCAGCCATAAAGGCGGAACCAAAATAAACCTGCCATATAGGCGGTAAGAAAATTTAATTACCAACCGACCAATCTGGCGGTATACTCATTAAGTCAGGTTTAACCAGATTAAAATGAATAACCAACCGACCAATCTGGTGGTATCCTCATTAAGTAAGGTTTAACCAGATTAAAATGAATAACCAACCGACCAATATGGCGGTATCCTCATTAAGTCAATATTTTAAATAGTGAATATATTATATTTAAGGGAGATTAATCTAAATAGCAATAGTAAAAGAATTACCTTTCACCCTAGCAGGGGGAAGTTACCTCCTCACAGTGAATAGTAAAACCTGTAAAAAGTAAAGAAAGTAAATTACTATTATTACATAACGTAATTAAAATTAATTACAAAACTGAAATTAGAAGAACTAAGAAGAGAACTCCCTATTTACATGAGAGAATTTAGAGAGAATGGTACACCAAACTGAACAACATCGAGCTGATTTATAGGCCTCGGTAGACCATGGGCGTCGCGACGCCAGCCCTTTTTGGCGTGGCATGCTGAGGGTTTGACACATGGAAGTTCGGATAAGGAGATAAGGCGACACGTGGTGAGGCGGCTAACAACTCAATTATTATGCTGATGTGGCGCCGATGTGGCGATGGCGACTGTCGACACTATAGGATTACGACACGTGGCACTTCGTGATTGGCTGACGATGACATGGCAGTGAGGTGGCACGTTGACTCGGTCAACTGATGATGTGGATGCTGACGTGGAGTGACACGTGGTACACGTGGCAATGGTGATTTTCGGCACCGTAGGATGATGACACGTTCCACAGCGCACGTTAGCATATCGGATGTGATGGTAACACGTGGCACGGCGCACGTTAGCAAAGTCAAACTTCTCTGATTCTGACTTGTGGACCCGGCACACGTTAGCATGGACTTGGTGCACGTTAGGCGTCGCGACGCCAAGGGTTGGGCGTCGTGACGCGCCCCAAATTACCAAAATGCCCTTTTTGCCAATTTTCTGTTTTGCTCCAAATCACCTCTAGAATGTCCTGAAACTTTATTTATCTACAAAATAACACAAAACACATCAAAATATTCATAAAACTCAAGAAACTATACAAAATATTAAGTTAAATGAGTGGGAAATAGTGATAGATTTACCACTCATCAGTATCATATACACATCCTAATGTGTATCACATACTCATGGCCCTCAAGAACTCACCTAGCGCTCAAGAGGTAGGTAACAATAAGTAAGCCGACTCTGACATATTGAGTTCGTCCAACAAACACAATCATTTTCCTTAGCAAGCATCATTCATATTTTGTAGAAACTAAGTTCTACATAAATATGACTCAGATGCCATATCAACATTGTGCTTCAGCTACTAAATTGTCTAAGTATTTATGGATTAAATCCAAAATACTTTGTGGACAACCGCAAACACAATACTAATAACAAACTTCTAATCTTCGAGGTCACTATGCAACTTCATAAGTCAATACTTCATAAGTTACAACTAACTCTACTCTTGTAGTGGAATCATCTGTGACACTCCCACTGTATCTTTTCTGACTCTTTATGACGTAGACTGTCTAACGTCATAATTAGACTCAAAACTAATGTAACCCTAATGGTTGCGGATTTATTCTCCATTAATTAGAAACTCATTCTTATATCTCAAAGATAATAAAGAACATGTTTCAAGACTCATCTTATGGTCTAGAGGATATCAAAATAACTCGTAACAATTATGATTAAATTGATATCTCTAATCGCACTCAATATAGTATTCATTATGCCATCATCATATTATGCATAATATTGATTAGACATTCTAATCAATATCTCTTTTGAAAAAAGGAATCATCTTTAACGAAAGATGAATACTATACATAAGACACACACTAACTGTCAAACAATTATACTAACTGTCATACAGATAGTCTTGTTGTGTCCAGGAGCATCTCACAAGTCTCTTAGTTTTATATCCTATATAAAAACTTTATATCAAATATAATAGAGACTACTCCAACTGCTTTAAATGAGAAAATAAGACTGAGGTAAACCTTTTTACCTCATTAACATCTCATTATTACATTAATAATGACAATGTCATTATGATGTAAAATACTAGAAAGAATTTGTACGCTCCCACTAACCCTTCAATCTCATATGTATTTCTATGCTTTGATAAAATCAGACAATCTGACTAATATCAAAATTAGAAAACACAAATTTCCAGAAAGCTCATATGAGTCTACAATAGGCTCTATAAGCTAATATACTAAATTATAATATTAGCATAATACAAACTCCAGGGCCATTCCAAAATGAATTCTTCAAACTAAGAAATCACAATGGATCTCTTATCTGAAGAAACCATTCAGAAACGCCACTTTGTATTCTTTAGCTAAAAATACAATTTAATATCATTATTAACCAACAGATCTTAAATTATTCAATCAGTGCGACTAGAGACAAGTTTCCTCGGAATCTACAATAGATTGCTGAGTATAACTTTTCTCACTGTCATACTATAAAGGTCAAACCTTTAATAAGCTCAATGTGCTTTTGCTGCGTAAACCATTTGCACATTTTATGAACGATTCATAATTAAAGCTCAATCAAGTTCCAAACTTGATCGTAGTAAGCTATGAACAATCTTAGATCTATGGTCTATTGCTAAATTCCGGAATCGATATCAAATATCGTTCCACTATAAGTTATAGGATAATTTTCTTCGATAAGAAAACAACAAACCATTAAGTATCAAATACTTTGTTAATGATTCTGACATCCTATAGCACTTATATGGAAGTAAAAAGGGTATTTTCATCTTATTAATTATGTAGTTCCATTTATAGTTTATCACCGTATTTGACTTCAATAAGTCAAGTCTTTTCTACAATAGTCAACATCCAATGTTACACACTAAGTAATAAACAATTTTATTACTCGAGATCGTAGAAAAGATATTCTATCAAATAGAATACAATATTCTATTAAATAAAATAAATGATAAACTTCTACTCGTACCTCCGAGGCGCAAGTAATATCAATTATATAACCATTATACAAAAGATAGATTCAAATCTCAAACATTTCAAGATTCGAATTTTCTACTTATACATATCATATACGTAACTGTAGAAACTAATGGAACATTAATTAAAATGATGAATTAGTGTTACTGGAGCATAACCCCAAGAGTATTGAAACTAATTCGGTAACTCTCAATATCAAACGAATCAAATCATATAAGATTGATTTCTTCCATCAATCAATTCCATCAATATGGAATCGTGGAAGAATTATATTGATGTAAGAATTATATTCTTCGAATAACCTTAGAACTAATTGCCATAAATTCATATGTTTGATCGTATCAAACATCTTGAACAATTCAAAGACTCACAATGAATTTTAAAGATACAATTTTCAAAACTTCAGATCGAATATCTTTGAACAAGTCAAAATATTCTATCTGCGTTTCATCAGAAACACGTAACTAAGTCACGACAGTTCATTAACTAAGTTACGAAGTAAAGTAAAGAAAACTACCTTAAGCAATTTACAATTCATTAAATTACATACATCCAATGTATCAATTTAATAAATTTTCTGGTCCAATGACAGTCATTGGTTAAATGAGATTTAGTCACTTCCCGAATACAATATTCGTTAAATGGATAAGGATATGTGTGTGATCTCATATCAGACCATCATTTACCATATGGAATAAGCATCCAATACTTAAGTGATAAAATCTCATAAAATAATGTTCTAAGTTATTTACTTAACCGAATATTTTTCTTAATGTTTATCTATTCGTTAATGACACTACTAGTCGTTTTAAAATATGTAACAACTGTTTACAAAGAACAAGTAACTATCAAATAGTCGCAAGTTCTGATATCAAATATCGAAACAATCATTCAACTATATTTTAAATAACTAGACGGGAGATCTGATATCCAATATCTACAGTTGTCGTATTATGAAAATCAATATTTTCTATACACAACTATACGCATCTTCTTTCTTTAGCTTTATTATTTACTTTCAAATTATTTACAACATTTGCAAATAATCGAAAAACAAATAGTGTCTGACACGTGACCTCTGAATGTCACTAAAGCCAAGAAACGTCATTATTAGATAAACAAATACCTAATGGGGTTTTCTTAATGCCAGTGAAGAATCTCGAGACATGAACCAATTCATGTCAATCTTTACTGCATAAGAAACTATTCTGTCTAGAAGGATTATATCATTATCTATTCTAATCTAGAACCTATTCTAGAAATCTGCAACCATAATTGAAGTCAGAAAACATATATATAATATGCATGCAGTGGATAAAAGTTTAATTCTATCAAACAAATAGAATAAGGAACAACATGAGCGACAATTTACATAATATTACACACCACATAAGTTAAGGATTTTTAACCTAGCAGTGCCTCCCACTACTTTACGTAATACCGTAATCCCCAACGGAAACGAGAATTCAATAATTAAATTGAATTCCATAATGGGAAGTGGACCCCATGAATATATTTCGACTCACAGCTTTGGCACGTTCTCGCCTACGTATATTCATTAGGTAGACAACTCATTGTCAATCACACTCACTGTGACTCCTAGGTTCGGTCCTGATCGTTTCTCGTTATGACAGCTTTGGCACGTTCACAAGGAGGCGTATCAAGGTTAAACTTGTCAATGACAAACTCAAGCTACCGATGTAGTCCTGACAGCTTTGGCACGTTCAGGATTTCCATTTTCACTTGAATTTGTCTCTTATCATATAAGTTCTACCGGCGCAAATGAACTACCTTCAACTATAACTGCACAGCTTTGGCACGTTACAGCCATAGCATCATGAAAATATTTACATCTGTATTGACAAGGCGGACGAAGAAACAAGTATTCCTAATACTAGTCACTTTCTTAAAACCTTATTTAAACGGGGATTTTCCAACAAAAGATGCTTTTACTTTATTTAATCAAATTAAATAAAAACACATGCATGTATAAAGTAATGATTAAACTAAACATTGAATTTTAAAGGGCTAATCATATCGGGTGTCCAGGATCAGACTCGCTCTGATACCATTTTTGTTGGGGTCAAATCAGGGAGGCGCAGCGGAAGAAGCGCTGTTCGGGCGAAATCGTAGTTTAAAATTTTAAACTTACGAATAAATTATTTAATATCCAATATTAATAATTCATTCATATTTCACCTAAACATATTTATTCGATATCATATAATGACATAAATAATATAGAAACATCGCGAAACTTTTGCGAAAATGTTTTTCCGCAAAATAGCATAAAACGCGTTTCCGGCCGAACCGACAGACCAATGCTCATGGGGACTGCCCAGGTCAGCCCCAAAATATTTGGACAGTTCGTGGCTGCCCGAACAGTGCCAAGTTCACTGTTTGGGCAGCCGTTACCCGCTAGAGCGTTTTCGCCGTTTTCGCATATTTTCACTCCGAAATAATTTCCGATAAATATTTTTCTTGGGCAATTAAAATAAACCAATTTATTATAATTACTCAATAAATAAAAACTGAATTTTTATCTGAAAAATCAGATTTATCATTAATTGCTTGAGACCCCAATACTTTGCAAATTAATCATTTGGTCCTTAAATATTCAAATACATATTTAATTGATTCCAAATCAATCCCAAAATAATTTTATACAATTGCAACATAATCCAGAAACTTTTCCAGAAATTCGAAATGCCCAGTAATTTTCCAGAATTACGAAAACAGCCCAGATTTTTATTAATTGTAATTTGGCCCAATTTGTTCAAAACACATCAAGATCAAATCCAATCAATCCCAAATTTGACATACATTAAATATACATCAAATTATAGCATATATGAAAAGCCCCAAAATTGGAGTGGGTTAAGAACCCTAATTTCATAAATTACTCAAATTGGCAATTTACATTAAATTGATAAAATTCAATACTTTAATCTTCAATTACCACACCAATTAAATCTCACCATCATGAAATAATCAAGAACAATTCTAGGGTAATTATGAATGGTTAATTTACTCTAGAATGACAAATTTAATTTTCTAATTAATTTATTTAGCTTAATTACAATAATAAGCAAATAAATTAATCATACATGCTTAACACCTCAAACAAGTTTCCAACAAATTTAATCACAAACTAAAAGAGTAGAGACATCAACTTAGCAACACAAATTGAAGCTAAGATTAATTGAAATATTTTCATGTTGAAGGAAGTTGAGGAATACTTACAATTTTCAAAAATGCTCAAGTTTCCTTTTGTTTTCCTTCAAAAATGCTCTCAAACTCCTTTGCAATTTTTTAAACTTGTTTTGCTCACTGGAAAGCAACAGAACCACAAACAATTGTATCCATTTAATGTTCATAATGGACGAAAAATATTAACAAACATAATAACATTTTATTTCAATTTGTTTAATTTTCATTAGTCCACCTTTTATTTACTTTAATAAAGCAAATCAAAAAGTGTTCCAATGAATAAGGACATTTTCCAACTTTAATAAAGAAAATCATTATTAAGATATTATTTTATTAATTAATTAATTATTTAACAATTAAATAATTAAATAATTAAAAAAAAAT
>SKCR01042410.1:0-57914 GCA_019454045.1 Zanthoxylum bungeanum
TATTTATTACTTCGACACTCTTATACTTGGGAGTAAACCACCACTATGTGAGTGTGTCAAGTTTTTGACGCCGTTTCCGGGGAATATGGTTTAGTAGATAGGATAGTAATTTAACATCATTGCATTTTTTCTTTTTTTCTTTTATATTTCCTTTCTTTTCTTTCGTTTCTGCATCTCATTTATTTATTTTTTTTTTTTTTACATTTGGGTAGATCCAAGGTGTCCTGATTGATCCTAAATGAATAATGAACTCAGATACCCCACATACAGACAAGCCATGTACTTGATTCTTCAAGGTTACAGGAGATAGAAATCTTCAATTAAAATGAAGCTTGAATTTTGACAAAGAATTTCTTGAACCTCCCCCATCTAGAGATTCTTCCATAATTTTTTGTGAGAACCTAATTCGAGAAATTGAGACAGCTGAACGAAAAATTCAATTGAGAACTGAATTGACAAGAATCAGATGACATTTTTTAGGATCTAATCATTACATTTTTTCTTTGTCATTTATTTTTTCTTTCACTTGTTTATTATTTTTATTTTTTTCTTATTGTAAGTATTGTATTTTCATATTTAAATTTTAGCATATAATTTGTATTTAGGTTGCATGAGACATTGGTCTAGATCATCTAATGGTAGATTAAATAGAGAGTCTTTATCACCTTCATCGTCAGTCAAAATGGCTGAGAACCAAAATGAAAACCCGCATGTCTGATATGAAAATCCAGTTGATCATGTAGAATGTGAGTCTCAACATGGCGATCTTAATCATCATATGACACTAAGAGAAATCATGAATCCGACTACGACAGGATCACCATCTTGAATTGCTTTCCTCAGATGCATCACGTTTAAATTTTAAAACCCGGTATCATCCAAATTTTACCTACATTCCACGGTCCTGAATCAGAAAATCCTTATCAGCACTTAAGGAAATTCGAAGAGGTATGTAATATTTGTACAGACCAAAATTACAGCATGAATATAATTCGACTTAAGTTTTTTCCATTTTCTTTAAAGGAAAAGGCTAAAATTTGGTTGCAGAACCTTAGGTCAGGATCCATCAGAACTTGGGATGATTTGCAAGAGCAATTTCTGAAAAAATTCTTTTTTCCCACAGGACAAACTCTATTAAGAAGAGAATCATATCTTTTAGACAAGAGTCAGAGGAAATACTTTATCAATATTGTGAGAGATTTAAAGAGATGTTTAATGTTTGTCTACATCACGATTTTGAAACATGGAGGCTGGTTTCCTACTTTTACCAGGGTTTAACACCCCAATGTAGACAAATAGTGGAAATGATGTGTAATGGTGAGTTTAGGCATAAAAATCTCAAAGATGCACTAGATTACCTAGAACACATAGCAGAGAATGCATAACAATAGGACACAGTTGGCACTTATAAGTCGTCTGTAAAACTACAGTCATCTGGTAGAGGTATATTTAACCTTAGGGAAGACCATCACTTTTCTGTTAAATATGAATCTCTAGTTAAAAAAAGTTGAGGCATTATAAATGAGGAAAATTGATCATGTCAAGTCAGTGCAAGAAGTCATGTGTCATATCTGTAATTCAAATGAACATGTCACATAAGTTTGCCCAACCTTGCCAGCCTTGAAAGAATGTCTCCATGACCAAGTCAGTTATATAAAAACCTTCAAGAGACAAAATCCAAACTCATACTCCCAAACCTACAATTCTGATTGGAGAAACCATCCAAACTTTAATTGGAGAAATGATAACCAAGCACAACCATCGCAATAACCTTCCCAGGTACACCATAATTTCCCAAACTCCCAGAATTATGCATCATATGTCTTACCACCTAGGAAAACCCTTGAGGATATCTTGCATCCATTCATTGAGAAACATGAAGCCATCAATAACCAAAATGTGTAAAAAATGATTGATTTGAAAGATAAATTTGCCAAAATCACATCTGCATTGACCATTAATGAGAAAGAAAAGTTTCATGCACAACCACAGTCAAACTCCAAGAGTCATCAAAACCCTCACGGGGGTAAATCTAGTAGTAAACACATAGACTAAGTCAAATATGTTATTACTCTTCGCAGTTGTAAGGTCATCCACATACCTATTCTTGAACCTCGTGAAACTGAAAATAAATCAGATTCAGAGGGTAAGAAAGGGGTTGATGAACCATTATTTGTCGTTGATGATAATAATTTCTCTCATGCACCTCAATTTCCCCAAGCATTAAAAACAAAGAAATTGAACCATTCCAGGTAAAGATCAATATTCATTTGTTAGATGTCATCCAACATATATCATCTTATACCAAATTTCTGAAAGACTTATGCACCATTAAAAGAAAAAATCAGGTAAGACAAAACTTTTCTAGCTGAACATGTAAGTTCCATTCTCTCAACCAATAATGCATTAAAATACAAAAACCCTGGTTGTCCAACTATTTCATGTATTATTGGAAATAAAAAAAATTGAATATGTTTTGCTTGATCTTGGAGCCAGTGTCATTTCGCTTCCATTTTCGGTTTACCAATAACTTAATATTGGCAAGTTAAAACCAACCTCAACTACTCTTTTACTTGCTGATAGATCAGTCAAGGTACCGAAAGGAATTATGGAAGATGTGTTATTACAAGTCGATAAATTCATATATCTTGTGAATTTTATTATCTTGGAAATACAACCTATAGTAGACAGTTACAAGCCAATTCATGTAATACTTGGTCACCCATTTTTAGCAACAGCTAATGCTTTAATTAATTGCAGAAATAATATCATGACTTTATCCTTTGACAATATGACGTTGGAGCTTAATGTTTTTAACATATGCAAACAACCATACGATGAGGACAGTGAAAACAAAAGGATAGAACTAATTGAACCAATTTTGGAGGAATATATTCATGGGAGTTTATCTGATCATATGGAAATTTGTACAACTAATTTTCTTGAATCAAGTACGCAATTGGATTCAGATATTTCAGTAACGAATGGGAATCTCAACTAATATTACCTCGTGGGATGAGTATCACATAATATAAATTATGTCAGGATACACATACCCTCATGAAATAACTTTGGTGAACAGTCAGCTAAACCTTCGAAAATTCCGTTATTATATGGTATGATGTTCTACTCCGACGGACATCCCAGGGTATTTGGGTCATAACTTTCTCATATAAACTCCAATTTTAATGAATTTTATATCACCGGAAAAGATGAGATCGAGACTTACAACTTCCACGTTAAATACTTTTCCAAATTCAAACCAAAAATAGGTCACAAATATGGATGAATAGTGCTCAAACATATCTAGATAAATCTTCAAATTTCTCAAAGTTTCTACACTTTTCTTAAAGGGACAAATTACAAGTGGCCCATAGTATAAAAGGGAATATTATTCCCACATTCAAAAGAGGAAATTGTTAGAGAAAAGAAGAGAAACGTGAGAGAAGGAGAAGAAAGAGAAAAAAAGAAGAAAAAGAAGAAGAATAAGAGAAGAAAAGAAAGAAAATGAGAAGAAATGAGAAGAAGAAACAAGGTAAAAGATAGGCAATAAATTGAGAGCTTGGAATATGAAGAAATAAAGTGGATTGAGGTAAGGCCAACTTGACCCAAAACTTGGATTTTGAAGTTTTAAGAGTATGATGTCATGCTAGAGTTATTGGAATGTTAGGGAATGCCTTTAAGTAGTTAGTAAGCAAAGAAATTGATTGTAGGTTGAATACACAAATTTTTGGGAAATCTTAAGTGTTGGGTTAAAACAAGAAGTATAAGGTTAAAGAATTATTTAATGGTGATATATTGGTTTAGAATATGTGAAATTGAAGTGTAATGGAATTGTCTGTGTGAAGATTTTGATATAGAAATGTTAGGGATGCTTTTGGGACAAGATTGAATTGAGAAAGCAAGTGAAGAATCCTGGAAAATAGGCCGGCGTCGCGATGTTCAAGTGCTCACGTTGCGACGCGCGTTGGAGATTTTTGGAAGATTCATTTCTGGATTATTCGCGTCGCGTCGCGAACTGGAAAATATTGTACATACGTTTCTGGAATTGTGCGCGTCGCGACGCGAGGGCAGAATTTCCCCAAAATAATTTTTAGTTCATCTCAATTTCACCTTAGGGTGTTAAAGCCACCCTAAGGGTCTCGTATCAACCCGAATAAATACATTACATCGTGATGTACACATGATATGCATGGAAATGATGGCAAGCATTTAAACAGATAAATTTAACTTGATTCCGTAATACGTTTCTTAGTCAATTTATAGTTTATCAAATATAAATCATCGCAGGAAACATCATTTTCTTCGGTAGAGTAAATAGAGCCAGCCAGATTTTAAACCAGTGAGTGGACATTTCTCTCTAAATTTATTTATTTATATGTTTTGATACCAGACTTACTTTCAAAGCACATACGGCGTTAGCGAGAATTTATTTCAGTTGTTTAAGAAATAGCATGTTTCTAAAAGATAAGTTTATTACAGTTATTTTACGAATGATGGGTTTTAGAAAGATAGATTTTTAAAGCATGAGTTTTATGATTTTTCGAGGCATGGGGGAAAAACCCACCTCAGTATGTAACTTGATACATACATGGAATTGACGGATGACATGTGCACATGTAGAGGACTGGGGGGACGGCGATACGTAACTCCCTCAGATCCTAGTTTAGGACTAGAGATGACAGATGCCCCTAGATCCTAGATTCAGAGCTTGGAGGGTATCATAGATTTGCACCCCTAGTTCTAGTTCAATGGCTTCAGGGACGGTGATATGTAATGCCCGAAGACCAGTAGTTTCAGGGACATAAGTGACATGCTTTGGGGGACGGTGATACGTAACGCTCCAAAGTCATCTATTTGCACTTATGGCTCTAGTTAGACCTATGGGGGGACGACGATACGTAACGCCCCCATACGTCAAGTTTCAGAGACAGAGACCAGTTTTCAGAAACAATTTTCATAGATCAGTTTTTAGAAATAGTTTTCAGAAACAGATATTTCAGAAATAGTTTTCAGAATAGGTCTTTTAGATATAGGTTTTCAGAACCATATTTTCAAAAGTCGTTTATAAGAGATTTCCAGAAAAGCAGATTTTAGAAAAGTTTACCAGAAAGAAAGAAAGTTGTTTTTCAGTTAATGAAAGAGATTTCAGACAATATAAATTCGAGACAAGTTGGATTTAAGAATCATGTATTTTCAAAAATATTTTAGTACCGATTTATAAAACTGTCCACTCACTTAGATCATTCAAACGATCTAACCCCCACTCCCATTTTCTTTGTTTTACAGGTATTTCCGGAGGACGAGCTCGATGAGATGGATACTGATGGCAGTCACTAGAGGGTTTGGTCCACTAGGTCAAGTCAGAAAGAGAGAGTCTAGTTAGAGTCAAAGCAGAAGTCATGTATTAGTCATTGGTATTGTAATGGTCGTTGTATAAACATTTAACAATAATTTATAACAATAAGCATTATTGAGTATACAGTTTTTAATATTGAGTTTTTATTTTATTTTGTCGAGTTTGGGCAACAGTCTCATACATAAGATTTTGATATGAGAAAAGAGTATTAGAGTTGTTCATGGGTAGAAAGTCAGAGGCTCAAAGGGATAGTACGACCTATTCCCTGTCAGTAGCATCTCCTGGATTGGGGATGATACAATTCCTAATGATTTCTTACTTGATTCTACACATGTACCGGAAGACCATGGAGAGAAATAAATCTTGGAGGAACTATGAACATTGGAAGAATAAAACATAAGGAAGAACCCAAATTGGATTTAAAGACTTTGCCAGAAGGATTGAAGTATGCATTTTCTTGAGAAGAACAAACTTACCATGTGGTAATTTCTTCTTCTCTCAAAAGCAATTAAGAAGGTAAGTTGTTAAATGTGTTGAGAGAACATAAATTGGCATTTGGATGGACTTTAAAAGACATAAAAGACATTAATCATTTGATCTGCACACACAGAATATATTTAGAAGATAATGCTAGGACATATCGTCAACCCCAAAGAAGATTAAACCCTCACATGAAAGAAGTTGTAAGAACAGAAGTCCTTAAACTTCTTGATGTAGGCATCATCTACCATATATCCGATAGTAAGTGGGTAAGTCCTACATAATTTGTGCCTAAAAAGTCTAGAATAACTGTCGTAAAGAATGATCAAAGAGAATCAATTTCAACCTGAATCCCATCTAGTTGGCATATGTGCATTGACTATAGAAAACTAAATGACGCCACTAGAAAAGATCATTTTCCTTCACCGTTTCTTAACCAAATTTTAGAAGAGTAGCAAGACATCCCTACTATTGCTTTCTTGATGGTTACTCAGGTTATTATCAAATTCTCATTGCTTTAGAAGACCAAGAAAAGACCACATTCTAATTTCCCTTTGGAACATTTACATTTAGGAAAATATCTTTTGGACTTTGTAATGCACCAACATTCCAACGATGCATGTTAAGCATATTTTGTGACATGGTTGAACATTGTTTAGAGGTGTTTATAGATGATATAACTGTTTTTAGGAACTCATTTGATAATTGCTTGAATAATTTGGAAAACATTTTGAAAAGATGTGAAGAAAAAAGACTTGTGTTAAACTAGAAAAATGTCATTTCATGACTAATTCAAGAATTATTTTGGGTCACGTTGTGTCATCTAAAAGTATTGAGGTTGATAAGGAAATAGAGGTAATCTCTAAATTGCCACCACCGAAAATATTTAGAGAAATCCGTTCTTCCTTAGGACATGCAAGATTTTATAGGAGGATCATTAAAAAATTTAGTACCATATCCATACCATTATGTAACCTCCTATTAAAAGATGCAACATTTGAATGGACAGAAGAATGTCAAAAGTCATTTGAAAATATTATCAGTCTTTTAACCTATGCTCCTATCATGCAATCCCCCGATTGGTCTTTGCCTTTTGAGCTAATGTGTGATATCAGTGATTATACAGTTGGCGTAGTATTAGGACAGAGAAATGAAGGTAAGCCGTATGTAATTTATTACGCAAGTAGAACTTTAAATAGTGCACAAATGAATTATACTACCACATAAAAAGAACTACTTGCTGTAATATTTACATTGGATAAATTTCGATCATATTTAATTGGTTCCTCAATCGTTGTTTATTCTGATCATGCTGCTGTAAGATATTTGATGTCTAAACATGATGGAAAGCCAAGATTACTGCGGTGGATTCTGTTGCTTCAAGAATTCAATCTCATAATCAAGGATAAGAAATGAGCAAAGAATGTGGTTGCAGATCATTTATCGAGACTCATTAACGAGTCATCAATTGACACAACTCCTAACAATGACTCTTTTCCTGATTTTATTTTCTGTAAATACAATGCCTTGGTATGCTAATATTGTTAATTTTTTTGCAACAGGAAAAATACCTCTAGATTGGATCCATTAAGACAAAAACAAATTTTGACCGAAGTCAAAATATTTTACTAGGATGATCCATATCTTTTCAAGTATTGCACTGATCAGATTTTCCGACGATGCATACCAGACAATGAGATAAGTGGTGTTATTTAGTTTTGACATTCAGAAGAATGCGGAGGTCACTTCCCGTCTATAAAAATCACAGTAAAAATCTTACAGTGTGGATTTAATTGGCCCATCTTATTTAAAGATACACATGTTTTCTGCAAAAAAATGATGCCTTTAAATCTCATCCTTCTCATCGAAATCTTTGATTATTGGGGAGTAAATTTCATGGGTTCATTTCCACCGTCATTTGGATTTTTTTAATATATTTTGAGCAGTCGATTATGTCTCAAAATGGGTTGAGACGATTCCTTGTCGAAACAATGATCACAAAACTATGATTAAATTTTTAAAGAAAATATTTTAAGTCGATTTGGAATTCCTCGGGCCATTATAAGTGATGGAGGTAAACACTTTTGTAACAAGCCTTTTGAGCCTCTAATGAAAAAGTATGGAATTACACATAAAGTTTCCACCTCCTATCACCCTCAGACAAATGGTCAAGTTGAACTAGCAAATAGAGAAATCAAATAAATTTTAGAAAAAATAGTCAACCTAAATCAAGAAGATTGGTCTCTTTGACTAACTGATGCACTTTAGGCATATAGATTGGTCTCTTTGACTAATTGATTCACTTTAGGCATATCGAACAGATTTTAAAACCTTTTTTGGAATGTTTCTCTATCGTCTAGTTAATGGAAAATATTGTCATTTGCTCATAGAACTTGAACATAAGGCATATTGGGCTATTAAAGCATTCAATTCAAACCTTGAAAATGTTAGTCATGTACGTAAACTGTAATTAAATGAACTTGAAGAGTTAAGGAATGATTCGTAGGAGAATACAAAAATTCTAAAAGCTAAAAATAAGGCCTTTCATAATAGTCGAATTTCACGAAAAATATTTGAATTAGTCAAAAATTTTACTTTATAATTCTCGTCTTCATTTGTTTCCTGGAAAAATGAAATCCAAATGGAGTGGCACATTTATTGGGAATCACGTTTACCCATATGGAGCTATTGACATTGAGAATCCTAGGGATGGTGATGTATTTAAAGTGAATGGACAACGTCTGAATCTACTTTTGGAGTGTTCAAATTTTTAAGAATCCTTTTTCCTTTCAAACCCAGTGTAATGTGATTGATGCATTTTATTTTCTTTTCTTTTGTATTTGTCTAACTTCCTTTTTTTTTTCCTTGAGTTTTGCAATATTTTCTTATTTTCTCTTTTGTCAGAATCATGTACCCCAGTTAAACAGCGGATAACGGTATCCCGTGACTCTAAGTCGGTTCTTTCAGTTTTCTAAAATTAATGATATCCTACAATCAAAGCATGAAAGAAACGCTCGCAAACTCCACAATTATTTTCCTTTTCTCCCTCAAAATGCTCTGATGAAAATTTACAAAGCACGCACCGAAAGAATGAGGCTTCTTATGATCAATTGATTTCCTAGTGAAATTCATTGGGTAATTAAAACAAGGGTTCGCTTGGCAGGTAAATCATCTGAATCTTTTAATTCTTACATGTCTGGTTTAGAGAAAAGCACATATGCTAAGAAAGGAAAAGCTAAACAATTAGGTCTTTATTAGAAATGTGCACGCTGGACGTGCAACACTCGTTGTCATTCTTAAGGAATGGTGTCTAACAATCACGAAGATAAAATTCAATTCATTAAAGATGGCTTGAGTAAGGAGTCTTTAGATGATATATCATTGACTCTTGAGACGCATACTAGTGGACACGTTCATCGAGTAATTCACAATTTACATACACAATTTCATAAAAGAAAGATAACAATACAATCTCGTGAATCTAACTTTAAAAGATCATGTTTTCCAATTTATAAGAATATTGGATGTGAAGCATATCCTCGACCCATAGAGTGTAGGGGTTTTGGGCAAAATACCCGGGTTACGCAGCGGAATGCGGGAAAATCAAATTTTCCCATTTCTTTAATTTTCTTGGGTAATTAAAATAAACTTATTTATTTTAATCACTCAATACTCAAAAACAGAAATATTTAACTCAGAAATCATAATTTCAGTAAATTACCATACAATCCCAAAACTTTCCATTTTAATCATTTTAGTCCTAAGTTGTTTAAAACAAGCTTAGGTAATTTCCAATCACAACCAAAATGATTTGTACATCAAATATACATTAAAACAGAAATCTGAAAAATTTCCAGATTTTTCAGTAATTACGGAAATGCCCCTAAACTTTGCATTTTGATCATTTTAGTCATAATTTGTCAAATACATAATTAGGTGATTCCAAATCACTACCAAAAAGATTTATACATGTCTTATACATGAAAATACAAATTGTAATTCAAGAAAATAATTTTTCCCAAATTGCCAAGAGGTCCCTTAATTTTCCAGGATTTGCAATTTGGTTCTTTTTAGTTCAAAACATCTCAAAATCAAATCCAATCAATCTAAAATTTAATATACATCATATATACATCAAATTACAACACATATATGAAAACCCCCAAATTTGGAAAAGGTTATGAACCCTAATTTTACAAATTCCACAAATTGACAAAATTACACCAAATTAAAAAAATTTAATACTTTAATACAATCCTTACCACACCAAACAAGTCTCACCACCATGAAACAACTCAAGAACAATTCTAGGTCATTATTGAGTGGCTTAAAAACTCTAGAATGACAACCAAGTCATCTAATGACCAAAAGTGTGCTTATTAACCATTAATAAGCAAACTTTGTTAATATACATACATACTACTTTCATTCAAGCTTCCAAACTTCATAACACAAACAAAAGAGAGTACAGAAACAAGAGAACAACATATGTTGTAGCCAAGAACAAAATAAACATTTTTCCTTCTAAAGAAAAGTTGAAATTACTTACTAATTTGCAAGTTTTCTTCAACTCCTTCTTGGTTTCTTTTCTTTTCCTCTCAAGTCTCCTATGTTTTTTGTGTTTTGGAAGCTTAGAATTATGAAACAAATGAAAAATGAAACCATTATATACTTAGGGTTGTAAATTTCGAAAATGCTAAAAAAGAAAAGATAATTTTGCAATTTTTTAATCAAATTAAAAGGTAGCAAAATTCAACTTGAACATCATTTCCATAAGTAAATATACATGTGCACCAATCACATTTAGCCATTTAACGACTTAATAATGATAAAGATAAATGTATTTAATTATTCTTATTATTTAACAATTAAATATTTAGATAATTACTTAATACAAATATCTAAATACATGTATCAAATTTACTTTAAATATTCCATAATACATATATTGGAACATGTTCCAAATACTTTATTTGATCAAAAATTAATGTGTATTTAATAAAATCAAGTATTTAATCTAAATACACATTAATTTAGAAATAACCGAATAGCCTCTATGCATGTATCTTTTCGTTTAACCGTTAAACGATTTATAAATAATCAATATTATTTATAATAGTTTCCCTAGTGCTCTACGAGTATGTTTCATTAGTGAGACTCTCTAGATTCAGGCATATCCATCACGAAATCCAATTTTGTGTCCATAATCTACCCACCCGTAAATTATGACGACCACGGATAAACTCGCTAAATCATACAGGTCGAGGTCATCGCATACGTATAATCCCTCCACACAGGTATACAGATTATTCCAGAGATATAGATAAAAATGTCAAATCTCTATAGGTACAATCCCGTCGATGATTCTATTAGCAATCTCTTAAAAACACTTAGAACTTACTTCTATAGTGTACCACGGGCCCATAGATTTAACAGATTGTTAATTCCATATTGAATACCTATGTTCTGTACACAGAACTGACAGATTCTATCTTGATACGCACATGATATCCTTAGGATTAATCCACACCCAACAAACAGGCGGAGGTTTGATATAAATAATTAATATTATGGAAAAAAGAATTGTTCGTATTCATGAATCAGACATGAATACGATTCGGATTGGCACTCCGAGCACCAACCCTAACATAGAGGGCGTTCAAGCCGTTACTGGATGTAAAACCAGAGGAAAATGTGAGCCACAATCACAACTACCAGTACATATTGTTTCAATTTATTGCTTTGATTTTCTTTACTTAATTACTGTTTTGATTTACTTTAATTTAGTGTTTCGATTTCCTCTACTTTAATTTTACCAACAGTAACTAAACATTTTGACTTTCACGATCTATTTTACTATTCATCTGACAATTGTCATTTTGCAGGAACTAGTGTTTTTATTACTCACCATTTTTCAGGATCCATAAATACAGCTTGTCATTTCTCTCTTTGACACATCTAGATAAGAGAGAGAATAAAAATGGAGAAAACTTAAAAAGGATGAGTCACTAATATTTGTGTGTTTTATGGAACTAGCCCTAGAACTAAACCAGAATTCATTGAAGCTTTAAAAGAATTGGGTAGAGTTATGGTGGAAAGAACATGCACTTGGTATACAACGGTGGCAATCTTAGATTGATGAGATGTGTTTCAAAGGCCGTGCAAGAAGGTGGCAATCAAGTTTTGGGGATCATTCCAAAACCTTTGGCAGACGAAAACCTAATCGGAAAATCAAATGGAGAATAATACATTGTCTCAGGTATGTCTGAAAGACTTACTGAAATAATTAATCATGCTGATGTTTTTATTACTTTACCAGGTGGGCCGGCACGTTGGAAGAAATATTCACAGTTGCGCCATGGACGAACTTGAACATTCACTAAAAACCCTTCACTTTTTTTATTTTTCTTTTAGTATTTCTTCAGTATGCTAAAAGACTGGCGTTCATTTCGAAACCGGTAAAAAATATCGTCCTAATTGCAAGAAAAGCTGATGAATTAATTGACCAACTCTTAGCATATGATCTAATAATCGACCTCATTCTTTCCAAGTTGAATTGGTCTGATAACGATTGTGGCAAAAGGCGTAGAGTGGACTTGAATCTTAATCTGTAATTTTTTTTTCTTTTAAATAGTCGTAGATTCAATTGTCAATTCCACATTAATTAGATGATGTCTTCTAAAATCTACTTCTTCTTATTTAGACATTGAAGACAATGTCTCAATTTGGTTGGGGGAGATGATAGTTGACTAGAAAGTTTTCGTTTTTATATTTTACTGTTTTATTTTTATTTCAAAAAAAAATATTTTCGTTTTTGTGTTTTGTTTTATGTAAAAAAAAAAAGTTTTTATGTTGTTTTTGCTTTGTTATTATTTTGTGTGTAAAAAAAACTACACACAAATCAATAACAAATTTTTGACTAACCAAATGAAATTATTGTTCAGAGATGGCAGTGTAAGGAGTTTTCGCTCTTGAGATGCATCTCAATATTCGTAACAAGTTATTTTTATTCATTTCTTTTTGAATCATTTAAATTTATGAATTCTCCATAATATTGATTAAATTTGATCTCCATATGCTCAATTGACAGGTACTATAAACTTACACGGTAACATATGATCATGGGTTGTAAGTGAAAATTTTATAATATTCAATACTCTAGTTTTTTTGGAGGTAGTGGAATTTGTGTTTTTATTCAAAAAAAAAAACTAACCATCCTTTTACTTAGTAACCAGACATCTTACCTCATCAAGCAATGATTGTTCGCGTAAAATGATAGAGCTTGAGTGAGTTTAAAAAAAGATGATAATAATAATCAAGCTTTTACTGTAACACCCCATCAGAGGCAGGATGCTACCGACAGGAGACAGAATTGACCCATCTCCATAAGCCTCTAAATTTACAAATATTCGACATGATGTATCATAAAACTGGACAACCTGGATCTCAGTCCAGCATCAAAACGAACCTGAAATAAACATCATATATCAAAATGGACCTCAGGTCCACACCACCATATCAAAATCATCACCTAAGGGCTATGTGCCCATATCATTTATCAACACTCAAGGGCTCTGTGGCCATAACATCATAACCAATCAAATCATTTATTTAATACAAACGGTGTGCTCAGCACGGAAAAAAAAAAATCAAATATCCTAAACTTCTAAAACTTCTCCCAGGACACTTGCGAGGGTGACTACCACTTGGTTGATCCACTTCTCGAGCATGACTTTCAAAGATGTCGTGATTGACCAATCTAAAAGCCAACCTGCAAAACTAGCAAACTGGTTTGGTGTGATTTATAAAAACTCAGTAAGTAACCATGCTACTACAAACAAACAAGTCAAACATATCAACAGATTAACAAAATTACTAAATTATTACAAGTTTAGATTTACCAACTTTTATTATCCTTTATAGAATGGATACTCGGACGTATATCTAGAGCAATTGTCAAACACTCCTTAAGCTTATCAAAGCTTTGCTGACACTCCTCGATCCACTCACATTTTGCATTCTTCTTCAAAAGCTTTGTCAACGGTGCTGCAATGATAGAAAATCCCTGGATAAAATATCGATAATAGCCTGATAATCCCAAGAAACTCTGTATCTCAGCTGCATTGGTAGGAGTTTCCCAATTAACCACCGCCTCTATCTTATTGGGATCTACTTAAAATACCATCTGTTAAAATGACATGGCCCAATAATACAATTCTGTCAAGCCAAAACTCACACTTGCTAAACTTGGCATACAACTGCTTCTCCCTCAAGGTCTGCAAAACCATTCGTAGATGTTCTTTCTGCTCATCTTCGCTACTAGAATACACCAAGATATCGTCAATAAACACAATGACGAACTTGTATAGATAATGTCTGAATACCCGATTCTTCAAGTCCATGAAAGCAGCTGGTGCATTAGTCAAACCAAATGGCATTACTAAGAATTCATAATGTCCATAACGGGTTATAAAAACTGTCTTAGGTATATCTGCTTCTCTCACTTTTAGTTGATTGTACCTAGATCTCAAGTTTAGTTTGGAAAATACCTTGGCTCCCCGTAATTGATCAAAAAGATCATCAATCTGAGGCAGATGATACTTGTTGCGAATGGTAACATGATTCAAGAGAGAATATCCCTAGTCGAAGAATTATCGAGACTGGACATTGATAATACGGAATAGACTAGTATTACACTTATGCGCGTTATGGAAGCTTAATGACATAGTTCTCATATATTTAGGTATTGGATACTTATTCAAGTGTAATAAGAGGTTTTGTTAGCTGTTGGATCGGGAACAGTTCGCTCTGGATAGACCCACTCGGAATCTCATTGGTAGTATGACTATGTGTCTATGGGAATCCGAATCAAGGTAGGTGTATGTGATCTTTAACCTGAGACTTACGTCACTATTACTTGCGACAATCAGTTTACTTTGGTATTGATCGTCTGGAGCTTTAGCAGGTTCTATGTACGCCTATATTGGGTTTACTGAGAATCGTAGTGTATTGGATGTGATTTCAAGATGGGAGTATCACTTCAGGCATATGGAGATTATGGTCATACAAGATACAGAACTAACACTCTTAAAAGCTGCAGCTATCGGGAAAGTATGACTAGGTCATGACTTTCCAATTACGGAGACTAGTTACTCGGGATCCGATATATGCTTCATACGGGGCAGACACAGAGCCAGCCCTAGGCCTAGCATGTGACATCCGATACTGGATCGTATTATGCATTACATTAGTATTACTACGCCTGATACAGATTATATTCCTCGGTGAATATTTCTGGAGAATTGGGTAGGCACGGTGCTTTACTATAAACCAACAATGTCTTGTAAATCGGTGAGAACGTGGTACGGGGTACGCACGTGTTCGGATAGTCCGATGACCGTATTTACTGCCAACATATCCAAGAATCTCTTGGATCGCTTCCCAAAAATTCACCAATGACATTTGACTAAAATAGAATTAATCTGTGATTAATTATGAGAGAGAATTAATTTGGGATTAATTGCGGCAATAATTAATTTGGGATTAAATTCGTATAGAAGAGAGAACGCGATTAATTTAGAATTAATCGATAAAATAAATTTAATAGTTAAATTGGAATTTTCTATTTAATTTATTTATTTGGGGCTAAAATAATATATCAGATATATTAATTGAAATCGGATTTCAATACGAAATTATAATTGGATTTTAATTCGGGCGAACGTATTAATTTTGAATTAATTCAAAAACGACTATCGTAATAATTTTACGAGGCATAATTATTTAATTAAATTGGATTTAATTATGTCGCGACGATAAATTTTTTTAATTCGAAATTAAACAAATCCGGGCCCAAATCTAGTTGTGTGTTGAAGAAGGCAACTTAAATTTTGAATTTACATGTGGTGGGACCCATGACTTACATCAAATGTCTCACTTTGATGGAAGTAGTTGGCATTAAAAAAATTGGATTCATTTAACACACACACACCAATTTTTGGAAAGAACTATTCACTCATCTCTCTTATTCTCTCATTGCTGATTACTCTCTCAACTTGGAGAAGAAATTTTTGCTTCAAACATTTCTAAAAGCTAGCACTTGGAGAGTCAAATGAGGTGTTAGGGAAACTCACCCAAGGGTTAAATAACTTAACAAAAGCTTGGAGCTTCATCCAAATAAAGAATGTTGGAAATTTCTCCAAAAATCAATGTAAGTATTTCCGCAACTTTACTTGATTAATTCACACTTAAAATCATGTTTAGGATCTTGGAAGCATGTCTTAGAGACTAACATGATGATGGTAATATTGATTCCATAGATGAGGAGGTGGAAGATGAGATGCCTGCGTTAGAGGATGTTAGTGCTGATAAGAGAGCAACATACCCACTAGATAACCTGTCGCTTGTGTCTAGGAGAGCATTGACAGCACAGATAGTTGAGGAGGAGACCGAGCAGCAGAGAGAAAACATTTTCCATACTAGGTGTAGTGTGAATATGAAGTCATGTAGTATGATCATAGATGTGGGTAGTTGCACCAACGTGGCATGCACAACATTGGTGGCAAGATTGGGATTGTCATGTTTAAAACATCCTAAGCCATATAGGCTACAGTGGCTTAATGAGTGTGGTGAGGTCAGAGTGACCAAGCAGGTATTGTTGACTTTTACCATTGGACCTTACACGGATGAGGTGTTGTGTGATGTGGTACGCATGCAGGCATGCCACATACTTTTGGGGAGGCTGTGGCAGTTCGATAAGAAGGTGATACATGATGGGTTTCAAAACAAATATTCATTCCAGCATAAAGGCAAGCTCATTACATTATACCCTTTAACACCAAGACAGGTCCATGATGATCAAGTCAAATTACAGTTGGAAAGAGAAAAAGAGAGAGAGAGATAAAAGCCGCATCCTTGGGGGGTAAGAGCGATAGTAGTGAGAAAATAGGATCTAAACCCGAGAGTGGGGAAACACTGGGATTAGATCCGAGAGTAAACCCAAAGAAAATGGGTCTGAGGGAGAGAGTGAGAAGAAATGGAGAGTGAAAAAAAGTTTTTATCTGGGTGATGGAGAAGTGAGGAAAGCCTACAAAGTTGGTAAAATCATGTTGCTATTGGTGTATAAAGACACATCACATTTGTCTTTACTTACTAACACTAACAGTTCACTTCCTACTTCTATTTCTTCTCTTTTGCAGGAATTTGAAGACGTGCTCACAGAGGACATCCCTAATGGGCTCCCACCCATTCGAGGGATAAAACATCAGATTGATTTCGTACCTGGAGCTGTCATTCCTAATAGACTCGCATATAGGAGTAATCCTGAGGAGACCAAGGAACTTCAGAGGCAAGTTGAGGAGCTGATGGAGAAGGGTTACGTACGAGAGAGTATGAGCCCGTGTGCAGTACCAGTGTTATTAATGCCTAAAAAGGATATGATGTGGCATATATGCGTGGATTGTCGTGCCATCAATAATATCACGGTAAAATATCGACATCACATTCCTAGGCTAGATGATATGTTAGATGAACTACATGGATCTAAGATTTTTAGTAAAATTGACCTTAAGAGTGAATATCACCAGATTTGTATGAGAGAGGGTGACGAGTGGAAGACCGCATTTAAAACTAAGTATGGGCTATATGAGTGGTTAGTAATGCCTTTTGGTTTAACAAACGCCCATACTACTTTTATGAAACTTATGAACCATGTGTTGCGTGCATGTATAGGGAAGTTTGTAGTGGTCTATTTTGATGACATATTAGTAACTACTCTTTATATGAGCATGTAGGTCATTTGAAAAGTGTGCATGATATTTTAAGAAAAGAAAAATTGTTTGCTAACGGTATGAAATATACATTCTGCATGGATAGAATCATTTTTCTTGGCTTTGTTGTGACTGCAGATGGCATAGAGGTGGACGAAGAGAAATTTAAAGCGATTAGGGATTGGCCAACACCTACTACAGTGTTTGAGGTTATAAGCTTTCATGGATTGGCGAGTTTCTATAGGCGCTTTGTGAAGGATTTCAGTAGCATCACAGCACCCTTGACTGAGGTAGTCAAGAAGACGGTGGGATTTCAATAGGGTGAGGCTCAAGGGAGTGATTTCCAGACTCTCAAAGAAAGGTTATGCAGTGCAAATGTCCACGCACTACCTAATTTTGAGAGCACTTTCGAGATAGAGTGTGATGCAAGTGGCATAGGTATTGGAGCAGTACTGATGCAAGAGAAAAGACTTATTGCGTACTTCAGTGAAAGTTGAATGGGGTCGCTTTGAGGTATCCCACGTACGATAATGAGTTGTATGCACTTGTTCGAGCACTGAAAAATTGGCAACATTACATGTGGCTTAGGGAGTTCGTGATACACACAGATCATGAGAGTTTGAAACACCTTAAAAGGCGAGGAAAACTGAACAAGAGGCATGCTAGATAGATGGAGTTTGTAGAGACATTCTCGTATGTCATTCGCTACAAACAAGGTAAGGAAAATGTATTTGCAGATGCCTTGTCACGCATGTATATTTTACTTACTTCTTTAGGTGCTAAAATGTTAGGGTTTGAATTTATTAAAGAGATTTATGCATGTGATATGGATTTTTGTGATATATATGTTGCATGTATTAAATCTGCATTTAGTAAATTTTACCAGCATGAGGGATTTCTGTTTAGAGAAAATAACTTATGCATTCCTTCTTATAGTATGTATGAGCTATTAGTGAGAGAGACTCATGAAGGCAGACTAATGGGATATTTTGGGATTAGTAAGACCCTAGAAACCTTGAAGAAGCATTTTTACTGGCCTAGGATGAAGCGTGATGTAAAGCAAATTTGTGATCGGTGTCTCACTTGTAGAAAGGCAAAATCTAGGGTGAAGCCTCATGGATTATTTACTCCATTACATGTACCTAGTGAACCATGGGTAGATATTTCGATGGATTTTGTGTTGGGTTTACCTAGGACTAAACGAGGTAAGGATTCCATTTTTGTAGTGGTTGATAGATTTAGCAAAATGGCACATTTCATTGCATGCCATAAAACTGATGATGCCACTAATGTAGCAGAATTATTCCTTAGAGAGGTAGTACGGCTACATGGGATTCCTAGGAGTATAGTTTCAGATAGAGATGTCAAGTTCTTGAGTCATTTCTGGAAGGTTTTGTGTAGGGACCAAATCATTTTATTCTACTACGTGTCACCCTCAAACAGATGGACAAACAGAAGTGGTCAATATGACCTTGACTCAATTGCTTCGTACCATAGTCACAAAGAATTTAAAATAATGGGAAGATTGTTTGCCATTTATAGAGTTTGCAAACAATAGGTGCATTCATTCTTCTACTTCATATTCATCTTTTGAAATTGTATATGGATTTAACCCACTAAATCCCTTGGATTTATTGTCTTTTCCTGTTGAGGAAAGAGTAGGTTTAGATGGGAAAAAGAAAACGGAATTGGTGAAACAAATACAGGAGAAAGCACGTGAACACATATTACGGAAAAATGAGCAGTACGCTCCTCATACGAATAAAGGCCGTAAACGCGTGGTGTTTGAGCCTGGTGATTGGTTTTGGCTACACATGCGTAAAGGGAGGTTTCCGGCTCAGCGAAGATCCAAGTTTCAACCTCGGGGAGATGGTCCTTTTCAAGTCGTCGAAAGGATTAATGATAATGCATATATGATTGACCTACATGGTGAGTATAATGTCCCTACTTCATTTAATGTTTCCGATTTGTCCCCTTTGATACAAGTGTCGATTCGAGGTCAAATCCTTTTCAAGAGGGATGGGATGATGTGATCCTAGTAGCACCTGATTCGATCCAAAATACAATAGATCCAATCCATGTATCTGGTTGGACCAATTACAAAATGATTGCAACTTTCTCGTCACTTGACTAAATCCTGCGTTTTATATATGGACGTAATCATCTTCGAGTATACTTTCAATGCCACTAATCTCATGTCAATAAGAGCTCTAAATCTTCCAACTTTTCCAAAATACTATTGTATATATTTTATTTTTACGTATAGCCCGATGATGAGTCTCTTACGGGACACCTCATGAAAACCGGGAAAATTATAAGTTGAGCGCCAATAAAGAAAAGATCTCTAAGAAATATAACCAAAAGCCAGCCAGACATTACCAATGTCCAGCCTACCTTGCCTCAAACCAGAATATCCATCTGGATACACCATAAAAATCCTAAATCCGACCAGACAAGCCATAGCGGTCACTGAATGTTCAGATTTTCAGTTACTAAAGATACGAGATCTAATTGTGGCTGGCCGGATATGAAATTCAAATTTAAAATCTAGTTGGACATGTATTAAAGTCATCAACACGTGTACAAATTACCAAGAGCTGAAATCATGAATTGTTTAATAGTCAATTGGACTTACATTTCAAATTATACGTCGGTCGGACATGGATCGAACATTACAATCTACAATAACACTAGTAACACCGGAAGAGAGAATACTAGAGAGGGATTTTGTCTCCCCTTCAATTTTCACGTCATTTATTGACACTATAAAAAATGGGCTTCCCCCCACAAACAAATAGGAGATCCTATGTTTCCAAGCCCTGAAATTCTAAAACAGTGACATCTTAGAATCATTGAGAGAGAATGTGAGCAAATACCCTACGATTCTTGGAGTTGTTTCCCATCTGGTGCAAATCTAGCAACATCCTAACACTCAGAAAGATCTTCTTGAGCCATAAGACATAAAAGTACGGCCTAAAGGCACTATATTTTATCATTTTTTTTAACTTTTCATGCTATATATTATCTCCGACTGGCTTTAGGACACGTCCGACCGGACATACATATCAATACCTACATATCTGTCACGTAACTAAAATATTCAGCCTGACTCCTCTGAGGCCAGGTCGAATGGTATGCACTTTATGTTATGTTATTTGTCTTTTCTATCTCTTTATTATTTTAATTGATTGCTTTTACGCTTGCTTTTGTCGTCTATATTACTGCCTAGTCATTTTATTGCTATAATATTCTTCTTTTATGCACGTTAATATTTTTTAGTATTTTTTTTATACATGTTAGTTAGTTCACTATGGATTAGTTATTATGTTTATTTGCATGTTCTGATCTATGAAGGATTCTTAAATCCGACCGGATATCCCTGATAAACATACATCCGACCATATGATCTCTTCTGGAATATAGGATGGAAACCCAGATATAAATTCTATAGCCGATTTCAAATGGATGGTAATATGATTTGCATTTGGGATACAACTCCACATACCACTGGGAGGAGGAGGATGGCCATTTCATCTTATTCCGCGACTACTATATCATTTCTAAAAACGCATTCTTGTTGTCTTCTATTTCTTGCCATTATCATTATAACCATTATCGCTGCTGCTTAACCATTTGTAATTTCACTGCTCTTACAACTAATTTATGATATATATTATCATGGACATGTATTCATATGTCTCTGGTTTTCGCAGTATATCCGGGCAGACTTCATGCAAGTTCGGTCGGACATAAATAGTGACATTCTGCCTACTATGAACATGTTTGGTCAGGCCTGTGAGATGAATGCTTTGAGTAACTTAATAATTATTTAGTCATTGTTGTAATAACTTATTTATGCACTCTTTATTTTATTTACTTCATAGTTTTTTACGTAATTGTATATTATATAAATTGTGTTGCATGTTACTCCATATAAGATATGGTGATACCTTTATTCGAACCTAAATATTATACTAGCATCAATAAGGGACTATTTCGAACCCAAATAGGTTTAAGGTCGGACCTTGCGAAGGGTGTAGTACGGTCTTTAATCATTCTTGGTGTCTCATATCGGATGGCTACTCATTTATTCTCCTGTTAGTCCCCTTTGGGACTATACGTACTCCTTATGGGCTGCGAGCCCAACAGTATCATGGTCATCGACGTCATAGGAATATTGGTAAACCTCACTTCACTCCTACATATGGATACTCCACTGGGGATAGATAATCTTCCCCAAAATAATTCATTGCAGTATTTATGACAAGATTGAGGTTAACTATATCTTCATTTTTTTCATATTCTTTTAACCCTAATAACATTTCATATAGAGAAATCGATTTCACTCAAGGTGGTGGATTGGTATGTAATGATAAACATAACTTGTTGGCACGTATCATTGTATGTTGGTGAGTTCATTTGGTCGATCAAACCCTTGGGTGGGCATACCTAGTTATGGACGAGCTGTATCTTTGGGAATAAAAAAATGTGCGTTCATTGGTCGATTGAAACCTTGGGTGGGGAGATCCAGTTATGGCCAACCCTTCGCCGATGAAAGTATAAGCCCAAATCCTTGATAAACCGACAAATGAGCCCATAGATGTTTTCTCCTGGGAAAGCCTCCTTAATGCTTGTGTTTGGGCCCTATCCATTTGAAGTCTATTGACTTTTTTAATCATGAAATGTAAACTTGTTGGGCATTTTCAATTGGGGTAAGTTTACATTTCGTGATAATTGGGTTAAAGTACTTTGAAATTTTAATGGTCCACCATATATGAAAATCTCGTTGGGTCTAAAATCTTTAGTTACGGTCCAAATGTACTAAGCATGAGTCCGATGCATATGCTGGCTTTCATCCAGAAAGGTACGTCTTATTTTAGACCATTTGGACATTCCTAAACATTTTAAACCCATCCTAAATAACCATAATTACCAAATTTTTGACTCGTCATTTTTATACAATGGCACGATCCCCATTAGGCTTAGTCATATGTAAATAAGCTGCCTTTGTCTTTTAACAATGAGATAAAACCAAAGTAGCCAAGGCTTACTTTTTAGCATAAGAGAGAACAAGCTGTGTACCCTCTGTTGGTGCAAAATCTAAGCCAAACCCATGGTAGATATTGGACTTACCACGTGTGCGAGAGAAACAAAGTTGGAAGGATATATGCCGATGATTGAGCATCACATGCATTTCATGCATCTCATGTATGGATGCATCATACTAATCCCTTCTGGTTGCAGCCATCATAGCAGTGCAGTGGGTTAAAGAGCAAGGTAGATTAATCAAGAAACAAATCACAGAAAATACAAGCAATGATAATTCCCGTATAGACCGGTTGGAGACAACTGTGACCAAGATAGCAGAACAGTTATAGACTTTGGCTGATACTATTGTTAACTTGACGTCAATACAAATGATGCCTCGAATGATAGGGGCCGAGACTAGTGAGAGGAGACACGAGGGGCCCGAGGATAGGGCGACTGAAGAAATCCATGTCTTGGATGATGATGACGTGGCCGAATATGATACAAGTAAGATGACCAAATCCCAAACTGAGGGTGAGCTCCAGAAGTTGAAGGAGAATATGAAGATGGTAGCCCAAAAGATGAAGGGAAAACATAAGGATTTGTTAGACTACAATGCTATGGTATTCAAGGAACAACTGCCTTCATAATTTAAAATGCTAGAAATGGTGAAATTTAACGAAAATGGAGACCCAAAAGTGCATCTCCGATAATATGTGTCCCTAATGAGTTCCATTGGTTTATCCCAACGACAGGTTCAAAATATGTTTGCGAAGTCACTATAAGGAGCACATATGGTATGGTACCATAGCCTAGAGCAGAAAGTAAGAGATGATTGGAGAGACTTGGCTGAAGCTTTCTTGAATCAATACGTCACTGATATGGAGATAGATTTGTCACTCTGGGATTTCGAAAATACAAAGAAGAATTCGAATGAAAGTTTTAAATATATGTTGATCATTTGTGAAATCAGCTTCTGAAAATACAAACAAAGCCTTTGGAGAAGGATCAAAACAAGATGATAATCAAAGGCATCAAGCCATCCATTTACAATAAGTTGGGATGATAACCTTAATGATTTCTGATTTTAGGCAGTTCAAAGAAACTGCCATAGATATATAAGAGAAGGAGGCTGAAAACAGAAAATTATATAGCCAAAATAGGAAGACTATTAGGGACTTTCTGGAGCCAAAGCCAGCCCCACTGAGATCGTTGATATCTGAAACATAAGTTTTTCTAACTTTGGCATACCACTGTCAAGAATATTTGAAAAACTTAAAAGACAAGGTCTGTTGTAACCCTTAGAAACCAAGCTATTACCAAACTTTATACTCATCCACTTCAACCTAAACCAATATTGCCACTTCCACTAATAGAAAGGGACATGACACTAATAATTGTATTTGACTTAAACATGAAATACAAGACCTAATAGACTACCGTAAATCCTCGATCAAGAAAATAACCAACCCAACAAAAATGGAAACCTCTTACCTAATCATCATGTTGTACCACTGCCCAACTACATGATCAACTCTGACCTACCTGAAGACTATATCCTACAAACTTTCCACCAGCATGCCTATATTATGGGAATGTGTGATAGCAGAAATAATGAGATCGGTGAATGCGCTAAATTTTAAGAATACTTCTCCAACAACGATGAGGAGGAAGTCAAGGGAATGATAAAAAGTGGCCGACTTTACAATGATGCCACTAGGAAAAGAGAAGAAGAAGAAGTTAAGCAAAAGAAAGAAAAGAAGAGATAGGGAAAATTCAGTGCTCCGGCAACTAAAGAATACTCAAACATAGATTAGCATATGTGAATTACTGAGTTCATCCCAAGTGAATATGAGGGCTATGGTTGAAGCCCTAGGAAAAATTATTGTACTGTTAGACATAGATAGCAATCATTGGGTCTGTTCAGAAAAAAATAAACAAATCATCACATTCTCCAAGGAATAGCTCCTACTGGAGGGGCGAAATCATAATCATTCGTTATTAATAAAGGCTAAAGATAGAGGAAATATGACTTCATGTGTGATAGTAGATGATAGGTCCTCTACCAACGTATGTTCGTTAAAGATACTGCTTAAGTTGGCCATCCGACTGGAGGAACTGATCCCCTATGATATGACAATCAAGGCTTACGATGACAGGAAGAATGGTATTGAAGGTATTTTCATGGCAATGGTTAAAGTAGGCTTGATCAAAGATGATGTGGAATTCACGGTGCTCAACATTCCAACCACTTTTGCATTACTTTTAGGGAGGCCCTGGTTTCACAAGCTTGGAGGGGTACCCTCCACACTACATCAAGTCATCAAGTTCCCCTATGAAGACGGAGTTATAACTATTAGGACAAAAGCTGGAAATATTGTGGTTATGTTAGAAGTCTAGCCATTCATAAGGTTCCAAATGACACCAATCTTTGAGGGGTGGGTGGATCCTAAAGTTGATAGGATCATGAAAAAAGGAACCATAAGCCTAACATTGGATTAGAGGCACAAAGCCAAGCGTGAGTGAACTACCTAACTTTAAAGGGTATACTTCTCGAAGATGAGTGGGATTCCATTCTGATGAAAAATGGGATAAGCTCAAGGAAAATGGGATGAAGTTGACATACATCTTTATGAAGGCTAGATACCAATGAACTCCTGAACCATGTGATGTTAATGGTGTCAGCGTACCTGGCTTCAAAATCTTTACCGATGTAGTGGATTGGGAAGGAGGCATGATGATGAAGGAAGACTAGAGCACTGAACCAACAGAAGAAGACAAATATGTAAAAATGAAAAATGAGACAGAGGAATGATGAGAGGAAGAACTTCTCCACCTTGAGGGGTTGACACTAGAAAACCCTAAGGCAACTAGTGAAGAAGAAGACTATGAGCATACTTTATACCTTAACTATTCGAATATAATTATTCTTTAATGAATAAGATAAATGATTTTGCTTACTTGTCTGACTTTTTTACTTTCAGCACACATCATAACATGCATGACATGAGCATATTTGACCTTAATTCCACTAAAATATATGCATTTAATCTCGATACATGTGAAAACCCTAAGAATATATTAATTGCAGTGATGTTACCCCGGAAGAGAGAACAATAATAGAAAAATTATTAAGACAATATGCAAAGGTATTTGCCCGGTCCAATAAAGACATGTCGAGACTGGATAGAAGTATAGCACAACAAGTGATACTGAAATACTCGAACATGAGACCCGTAAAATAAAAGCTTCGCAGAATGAGGCCGGAATGGGTAGAAAAGATCAGAAGAGAGGTGTAGAAGCAGATACAAGTGGGATTTCTAAGTGTCAAATATCCCGAATTATTAACCAATATTATACTTTCCGAAGAAATATGGAAGGGTGAGAATGTGCATAGACTATAGGGATCTCAACAAGGTTTTCCTAAATTTTGATTTTCCTCTACCCTATAAAGAAATTTCAGTGGATAGGGCCGCCTTGTCGGTCATGTATTCTTTTTCAGGTGGATTCTCCAGGTATAATCAAATATTTATGTCAAATGAAGGTAAAAATAAAATGACCTTCACCACAAAATAAGAGACCTACTATTATATGGTAATGCCATTCAGGTTAAAGAATGCGGGGGCTATCTATCAATGAATGACAACTACTATATGTCATGATTTGATGCATAAGAAGGTGGAGGTTTACGTTGATAACATGATAGTTAGGAACCAAAGAAAAACGCTTTGCTGCATTGGATAAGTTCCTTCAAATGGTGGACCGATACAATCTCATGCTCAACCCCAATAAGTGTGTATTTGTGATCACATATGGAAACTTGATGGGGAATACAGTGGGAAATAGAGGAATAGAAGTAGATCACGGGAAAATCAAGGAAATAACAAAAATGTATGCGCCTAAAATAGAGAAAGATGTGAGAGCATTCTTGGGGAAAATATAATACTTCAGTCGGTTCATCCCTAAACTAACCTCAGTGTGTGAACCGATCTTCAAGTTACTCAAGCAGGATCAGCTGGTAGTGTGGAATGACCAAAGACAAGAGACTTTCGAGTAAATAAAGAAGTACTTGATCATCCCGCCAGTCTTGAAGCCACCAAGACCTGGAAAGCCTTTGGTCTTGTACTTGGCTGTAGAGTTTGAAGCCATGGGGGCGATGGTGGTATAAGAAGATGACACTGAGATAGAGCACACAATCTACTATCACATCAAGAAGATGCTGCCATACGAAACTTGGTACCATGAAGTGGTAAGAATTTATCTAGAAGTAGTATGGGCCTCTAGAAAGTTGTGCCATTATTTTCAATCTTATAAGATACAAGTGGTCGCCCATGAGAATCCATTGAGGTATTTACAGTTGGCACCCTCCTTGGTCGGAAAGTTGGAAAAGTGGTTGCTCTGTTGACTGAGTTCTAAATCAAGTACATCACTAAGAAGGTAATCAAAGGGTGCGTTGTGGTGAAATTATTGACGCAACTACCAATCGAGAGGGATTGGTATGAGTTTGAGTTCACATATGAAGAAATCAAAGTAATAATTGTCCAAGTTTGGAAGATGTACTTAGACGGAGTTATAAATTACAAATGTGTTGGAATCAAAATTGTTCTGGTTACCCATAGAGGAAAACTTTGCCTATGGCTAAGAGGTTAACTTTCTCAGTCATCAATAACATAGTCGAGTATGGAGCTTGCATTTTTGGGATAGAAGCACTTATAACCCTGGGGGCGAGGGACACAAAGGTCTACGGTGACTCGATGTTGGTAATCCAAAAGATATGAGGGGGATTGAGAGTTGAAAAAAGACAAGTTGAAGTCGTATATGTTTCATCTCAAAGCCTTGTTGCAGAGTATCTTGGGTTGTACGTTCCAACACTTGTCTTGGGAAGACAACCAAATGTCGGATGCATTGGCTACTCTGGCCTCAAATTGGGAGAATCCAGAAAAACTAACCATTAAGCCTCTGGTGTTGACTACAACCAATAAGTCTAGCTTTGAAGCTGGGAGGGTTATCGATGTCATAGTTAATGATGAAAGACCGTGGTACTATGATATCCAGAATTTCTTGGATCACGGAGAATTTCCTTAGGGAGCTAGTAAAAGTGATAAAATGGAAATCCAGAATTTGGCCTCTCAGTTCGTAAGTCTGAGGGGATTTATAAAATGAAAACCTAACAGAATACAATTGAAGTGCTTAAATGATGAAGAAGCTAAGAAAATTATAGAGGAAGTCCATGCATGTATATGGGCCACACATGAGCGAGCTCAATTTATTACGGAAGATTATGTAGTAAAGATTTTATTGGTCAACTATGGAGACCGACTGCACAGATCTGGTAAAGCATTGTTATGATTTTCAAGCCCATATGAACTTATACCATCTACCACCGATAGAGTTGCACGGATTATCGGAGCCTTAGCCTTTCTCTGCTTGAGGTATCGATCTGATTGGTGAGATCAAGCCACAGGCTTCTAACGGGAATCTAAATGGGTAGAATCTGAATCCTTCTATAACGTCACAATAAAGAAAATGGCTAGATTCATAGCTTGAAATATTTTCCGTCGCGGTGACAGATAATGGGGTACAGTTTCAAGAGGAGACCAAAGCTATGCTACGAAAATATGAGATTGGGTACTACAAGTCTACACCTTATAGACCGCAGGCCAATATGGCAGTAGAGGCCGCCAACAAAACCTTGAAGATGATTATGGCTAAGATGATAGAAAACTATAAAGATTGGGCGTAAAAGTTATCGTTCGCACTATAGGGGTATAAGACGTCAGCCTTAACGGCAACGAGTGCCACACCATATTCTCCAATTTATGGAAGGGAAGTTATACTCCTTGTAGAGATCGAGGTATAATCGATGCGGGTGATGATATAAGCAAACTTACCCGAGCAAGAATGGGCTCATGAAGATTTTCACAATTGGCTCTACTAGATGAGAAGAGGATGAAACATTGTACCATACTAAGCTGTACCAGAAAATGATAGCTAGGTCCTTAAATAAAAAGGTCTGACCCAGTAGGATTAAGGAAGGTGTCCTGGTGTTGACATAATCAAAACCGCTAGAATGAACCTGAGGGAAAAGTTCAGGCCCAATTGGGAATGGCCCTATTGGTAAAGAAGGTCAAGAAGAACGGGGCAGTTTGGTTGTTCGACTTAAAAGGAAACAAGTTTATCGAGCCCATCAATATAGACAGGTTGAAGAGATACTTTCCATAAAAAAGAAGAAAATAAGCTAGTTAGGTTGAAAATCCACAAAGTACAGCCTAAGCAAAATTTAGAGCACATCCTGCTAACCGAAAATGGTTTAAGCAAAAGTTATGGATAAATGAGTGAGAAAAATAGTTAATTGGAAAATTTGAAAGGGCCAAATTAACGATAGAGGTACCCTTGCAATAAAATAATTAATGTATTCACACATTTACTAAGAGAAATTACTAATATTTTATTGAAATAAAAGTTCCAAATTTTCATGAAATGCAAAGTACTGAAAAAAAAAAAAACAATCAAGATAAATATGCATAAATAATATTCTTTACCTCTTCAATTCAGGGCCTGAGTCAGATGGGCTGATAGAAGGGTCATGTCTATTTGATACACTAGAAGACTCATGGGTAGTAACAATCTAGATGCGATGTTGAGCCCACTTATCAAGAAAGCGGTCCAGAAAGTGATAAGAAACGGGACCACATTGGAAAATATTGTTTGACAGTTATGACTCATAGCGTCACTATTTGTACAGATCATAGTGTTGTTGTACAAATTAACTATGTGACAGAGGAGATTGCTCTCTTATCATTTGTGATTAGATCACCTAGATGTATAAATGATAGGAGGTCCCTATGAGACAGTATCAGTCTTCGAAGATTTAATTATTAAATATCCATAGTCATAGTATTATCGAGACTGGACATCGATAATGCGGAATAGACTAGTATTACACTTGTGCGTGTTATGGAAACGTAACATCATAGTTCTCATATATTTAGGTATTGGATACTCAAGCAAGTATAATAGGAGGTTGTGTTTTACCGATGGTACGGAAAACAGTTTCGCTCTGGATAGACCCCTCAGAATTCCATTGGTAGTATGACTATGTGCTATGGAAGTCCGAAATCAGGGTAGGTGTATTTGGTCTTAACCTGAGACTTGCACCGCTAATACTTGCGACAATCAATATGCTTTGGTTTTGGTCGTCCAGGGCTTTAACCGGTTCTGTGTATGCCTCTGCTGGGTATATTGAGAATCGTAGTATATTGGGTCTGATGTCAAGACGGAAGTATCACTCCAGTCATAGTGGAGATGATGTCACGTAGGATACGGAACTAGTACTCTTAAGCACTGCAGTCATCGGGATGATATGACTAGGTCATGTTCATCCGATTATAGAGACTAGTTACCAAACATCTGACATGTGCTTCGTACGGGGTAGACACAATTCCAGCCCCAGGCCTAGCACGTGACATCCGATACTGGATCGAAATGCGCAATACTATGTATACTACGCCTGACATAGATTGTATATTCAAGTAAGAATATTTCTGGAGAATTGGGTAGGCACGGTGCTTTGCTAGAAGCCAACCATGTCTTGTAAATCCGTAAGTATGTGGTACGAGGTACACACTTAATCGGATAGTCCGATAATCGGATTTACTGCCAACATATCCAGAGGTCTCTTGGGTCGCTTCCCAAAGATTCACCGATGACAATTGACTTAAACTAGAATTAATTTGGGATTAATTTAGAGAGAGAAAATTAATCTGGGATTAATTTAGAGAGAGAAAATTAATCTGGGATTAATTGAGGCTTTATTTAATCTGGGATTAAATGTGTTCGAAGAGAGAGAACACGATTAATTTGGAATTAATCGGTAAAATAAATTTAATAGTTAAATTTGATTTTTCTATTTAATTTATTTGTATGGGCTAAAATTAATATATCGGATATATTAATATGAATTGGATTTCATTACGAAATTAAAGTCGGACTTTAATACGAACGAACGAATTAATTTAGAATTAATTCGTAAACGACGTTCGTAATATATTTGCGAGGCATCGTTATTTAATTAAATTAGATTTAATTATTTAGCGACGAAAGTTCGTTTAATCGGATTAAACGAATCCGAGCCGCGGCAAATGTTCGTAGAGACATTTGAATTTTGAATTCAAATGTGGGGCCCACTTCACATGTGGTAGTTGGGAGGGTAGTTGGCATTTATGCCAAGCCACCAACTTTCCAACTACCTTGGAATGGTTTTGGTGAAACCATTTACCCAACCACCTTGTTTAGGTAAAAGGGTAAATTGGTTTTACCAAAAGGCATCTCTCTCTCTCTCATTACACAACACTTGACACAAATCAAACCCTTATACACCATGTTTTGGGCGTGAGCTTCCTCCATCTCTTCACTTTGATTTTGTGGCAAAATCAACAAAGCTAGCACTTGTAGAAGTCTTCTAAGGTGATAGGGAAACCAACTCAAAGCTTGGAATCGACATAAAGGTTGGATCTTGGAGATCTCCATTCACAACTCAAAGCTTGGAATCAACACAAAGGTTGGATCTTGGAGAACTTCACTCAAACTCAAAGCTTGGAATCAACACAAAGGAAGGATCTTGGAGATCTTCATTCAAAATTTTAAAAGCTCAAATCCATTCAATGTAAGTAATTCTGCAACTTATAATGAATTTATGAACACCTTTTCTTGTTTATTAGATCCTTGGCATGTTCTAGGAACACTAACAATGGTATCAATAGCCAATTTTAAGCATGAAAATTTTAGGGTTCATGAGACTAAAATTTGGGGCTTTTGTGTTTTGAATATGATTTCTTCAAATTGATGTTTTGAGCATGCTTAGATTATGTTAACTTAGAGTTGTGCATGATTAGATTTGAGATAATTGATTGGATCAAAATTTTGAACTTCCCCTCACTTGGCTGAATGCTACTGCAGTGAACTGGCAGTTTATTTTTTTTTTATAACATCATTGGATGTGTTTAAATGCATGATTAAATGTTGATTGTTGGTTTGATTAGATTAGAATCAAAGTCAATAATGTTTATGTTAAATTCAAAGAGCATGTTGAGCATGAAATGATGTGTTTTGGCTTCAATTTGTGTTGAGCATAAATTGATGGATTAAGCATGATTAATTAAGTTAATTGGTATTTTGGAAATATTGAGTTTAATTAATTAATCATGGCTAATACACTTTAATTAAAATAATTGTGATATTTGGAATATTATAATTATGTTAATAAGCCTTTAAATTATGAATTGGGCTAAAAGTGTGTATTTGGGCTTAATGGGCTTGGCTTGACCAAGTTTGGTTTTGGACTTTTGGATTGGATCCAATTGGGCCCAAAATCAATTTCATAAAATCCAAATACATCACTTGGCCCTTTAAAGAATTTAATTGGGCCTAAATTAATTTGTAGGCAATAGGGTGATTCCTATTGGGCCTTGGCATTTTGGGTTTGACCCATTATGGCCAAAGCCCATGCCTTAAGAATTAATTAAAAGCCCATTGGACTTTAATTAAAATGACATTGGATGTTATTGGGCCTTTGAGACCCATTAAGATTGGATTTGGAATCCAAGTCTTTAAGGCAAATAAATAAGTGTAAATATTTAATTTGGAATTAAATTGGAATTAGTATTGAATACAAATAAATTGAATGTAAAGTTGTAGTTCAATATAATTCAAGAATACTTACTTTGAGTATTTATTCTTAAACGAGTTTAAAAGAGTTGGACTTGGCAAATCAAATCATTGTTTGAATATTGGATGGTCATTAATCAAAGATTAATTAATTGGATTAGATTGATTGAATAACATGATTTGTATGAATACATGAATGTGTTGTATGAATAATGTATATCGGATGGATATTAGAAGGGCGAGGGCAATTTTGGAAATTTAATAAATTTAGAATTTATTAAATTGGACCTGCTTGTCCAGCCTTTTATCTCATTATTCTTTGTATTTCTCTTCTCACCAATTCCCCTCAATGTAAATGAGGTTTCTTTATTGTATTATGTAATTGGGTAGAAGTTAGAATAGTTCTAGCCGGGGAGATGAAAGGGAGTGATTTGTTCTAGGAACAATTTGTGACATATCTGATAAATGTGGTTTATACCCACTTATTCTGACATCCTTAGCCTATTATTTTGTTATGTTTCGAGCCATTTAATGTATTTTGTAGTATCTTTTATATCTTATTTGTAGGAAGCATTAGAACATCGATAATGGAGCAAATACGTGTGTTTCGGGACCTATTGGGAGCATCGAACTCAAGAAGCAGTAAAAACCAGCATTAGCTGCGCACTGAAATTAAAAAGGCTATAACTTTTGATCTAGAAAGAGTTACGAGACCCATAATATATCGATTTGCATCTACTCGAGGAAATCTAGTCATTTAAATAAATTTTCCAGGGAGTTGGGCGCCGCAGCGCCCACTGTTCAGCGCCGCAGCGCCCACTGTTCAGCGCCGCAGCGCCCCCTGCGGAAGAAAACCTGCGCAAGCCAGAGAAAAGTGAATTTTAGGGTTTTTAACATGTATTATGACTCCCATGCTCTACTATAAATATATCAGTTCGTCCAAAATTCAGGAGGAGGCTAATAAAGAGCACAAAACACAGAAATAAATATTTTTAGAGATCCAAGGAGAGGATTGAAGAGCGACAAGACGAGACAAATGCTGTGACATCCGAGGAGGAAGAGATTCAATTCGGGTTTTATCTTCTTGTTTCTTTCTTAGAACTCTAATGATTTCCATTAGATTCATAAATTGTTTATCATTGATTTTATCTTTTATCATAAACTAACTCATTAATTCTGGAGAATGATGTAATCTATGCTTGAACCTTGTATTGTTTATCAATTTTGTTATGAAGTTTTATTAATTTATTTATATTCTTTTGAGTTTAATGCTTCTTGATTGTTGGCCACAATTGAAGATGATGAATGTTTAGAATTTATCACTCGAGAGAGAGGATTTTGAATAGATCTAGAGAATATAACCTAGGATTTTATAGAGTTCGAGAGAATCTGTAGTCCTTTGAAGTCGTTAATATAGAATCACAAAGCGTAATGAATTGTTAACTATTGGATTTTTATAGAGATATCGAAGTCTATAGTTGATGATCTTTTCACTCGGCACTCGAGAGAGGGAGTGGATATTTTAGGAGTCTAGACTTATAAACAATATAACTGAACATGGATTAATTGACATGACAATGAATAGGTGACAGCTAGGTGAAATCAGGATCCAGAATCTCTATCGTATTAGTTCCTCCTATTTCATTATTTTTATACTTCATTTATTTAATTAAATCTTTATTAATTATCGTCTAAATAAAGTTAGGATTATCAACTGTAGTACTTAGTGCGAGTTAATGCAATCCCTGTGGGTTCGACACTCTAAACTCATTTATACTAAAACTTGACACCGTACACTTGCGGTACGATATAAGAATATCACAACAAGTTTTTGGCGCCAATTCCAGGGATTGTTTGTTCAATTCACATTAATACTACTACCAAGTAATCTTAGCTTTAATTTAGATTTTATTTTTATTTTTATTTTTATTTTTTCTTTATTTTATTTTTAATTTTTGTTTTTATTTTGTTTTATATTTTTTTCGTACAGGTCAATTTGAAAAGAAGCAATGGCAGATCCTATTGGTGCACTAATAACTCAAGTATCATCTCTCACGACTCATCTAGCAGTATTGACAAATCAAATGGGCCAATCGTCTATTGAAGCTGCTTCTGCTAATGGAACGCTTTTACCCAACAGAGGAGCAGGATTTGAACAAGTACAGTATGTGAACAATCGGAACTTCAACAACTATAGAGGCAGTCTTATGCCTATTTATTATCATCCGAAATTTTCATATGGTGATATGGAAAATGTTTTGCAACCTCCTCATGGCTTCAATTATCCAAGAGCTGAGCAGAAACCTTCCTTAGAAGACCTCATGAGCACTTTTGTAGCTACAGCTTCATAGAGGTTTGAGAAGAATGAGTCAAGGCTGGATGACATTGAAACACGAATAGGCAATATAGAGGCAAATATGAAATCTTTAGAAGCGAAAATTAGGGTGCTTGTTTCTTCCATGTCCAATCAACAAACATGGATTTTTCCGAGTGATACTGAAGTCAACCTCAAAGAGCAATGTCAAGTCATAACCTTTAGGAGCGGAAAAGAGATTAAAGATATCTCTCAGGACTTAGGCAGTAAAGAAAATGAAATAGTATTTCAGGAGGAAACAGTACCAGAAGAAGAAAACAAAGGTGAATTGATAATGAGAGGTCAAAATGAAGAAGTCACCTTCAGTGTTTTCAGAGCCATGCCGAGCCCTCAAGGTGATGTAGAATGTCACAGGATAAATACAGTAGAAAATTGATTTGTAAACACGCAGGGTGAATCATTTCAGCGACCTATGAGCATAATACAGCCATCCATAAAGGAAGATTCTCTGCAGCTAAACCTCAAACCACTCCCAAAGTACCGTAAAAAGAGGAAAAGAAAGGCCAGTTCTCACTTAGAGATGATCCCTGGAAGGTTAAAAAGGAAACCGAGCCAATTTTGCCGAATGTGTAGTCCAGAATTTCCAACTGGGAGACAATCTACATATTCTGGAGGACCATCTATGGATAAATCACCACAGCCTGCCAAGCTGTCTTTTTCATGTCATAAGAACCGGTGGATACCAAAGAAGAAACCAGATGAAATTACCCGGTTCACTACGTTTAAGCCACCATAACCATTTGGGTGGTTACGTCTGGCTGAAGACGTTAAACTTAGCGCTAGCGGGGAGGCAACCCTTGCATTTAATTGCATTTATTTATTTTCCTTATTTTTAATTTTTATTTTATTGTGTGCTATTTATTAATTTGCATGTTATTTACGTAGGTAACACGAGACACACAACACCCACGCAACCAAATTCTAACCAGCAAGAGTCTGATCAACTCCATGTATGGTAGTGTTGTTCCTCACTCTTGTTCTTTAAATTTTTATCTTACATTGAGGACAATGCAAGTTTTAAGTTTGGGGGTGTGTGCATGCTGTTTACTTGCTATTTAGTTTTTTAAATTTATTGAAATAAAAAATTTGTTTTAGTCTTTGATAGTAAAGCATAAATCCTGTGATAATATTGTTTGTTTATGGGTGAAATTTTAAAAACGATAAGTGCTCGATTTATTTTTATCTGATGCCTTGAATAGTTGATCTATGTTAGACTCGTAAGCACTTAAAATTAGGTTTTTAGCAGTGAAAACTTAAGTAGTTGACAAGGTGACTAGTTGAAGAAATTGCATGTCGATGGATGACCGTTTGCGTAGATATCTATGTTGAATTGCTAGTGTTATGATGTGTGGTATAGTTAAAAAAGAAAAATTTCTCTAAAGAAAGAAATTAAACCACCTATAACCGATAAGCGTGAAGCTACCCATGGGCGAGTATTAGGACCACCATGAGGAGAAATGCTACCTTAAAGGGTAGGTGAGTTGAAAAACAAGTGCAAAATGATAAAAGCAAAAGAGACAAGAAAATAAAAGAAAAATCATACCATACTGAGCACGAAATAAAGCAATTATCGAGCATAATTGAGATATCTAGGTTGGTTTGACCCATCGATTCTAATTTCTAAACGAAATCATTAAGTTGGCTTACTTATGAGTCGCGCTGTGAATGAACCTTTAAACACACACACACATTGTGAGTCTAGCTTAGATGATTTACTCAAGAATTTGGATTCGAGTTGCAATTGTGTACTTTGAAGGTTCTATAATTTCATTTATAAGCTTTCTTTGAGGATAAATTTATGCGTAACTATCGAGACTATGTTTTGTTATTTTTATATTTTTGCATTATTGTGTGTGAATGACATTTGTGGGTATCGTCACTGTAAGCCTCACGAGACTATAACTCGTCCACTAGGGCCGCCTAGGGGTTTAAAGGCTTGTTTCATACGCTAAATGCAATCGTGATCCCTACGAAAGTGGCTTAGTTAGTTTAGTAATTTTTTATTTGTTAATTTGAATTTAGTTTTTTTTTTATCTTTTGCTCAGGACTAGCAAAACCTTAAGTTTGGGGGTGTTTGATAAGTGTGGTTTATACACACTTCTTCTGACATCCTTAGCCTATTATTTTGTTATGTTTCGAGCCATTTAATGTATTTTGTAGTATATTTTATATCATATTTGTAGGAAGCATTAGAACATCGATAATGGAGTAAATACGTGTGTTTCGGGACCTATTGGGAGCATCGGACTCAAGAAGCAGTAAAAACCAGCATCAGCTACGCACTGAAATTAAAAAGGCTATAACTTTTGATCTAGAAAGAGTTACGAGACCCATAATATATCGATTTGCATCTACTCGAGAAATCTAGTCATTTACATACATTTTCCAGGGAGTTGGGCGCCGCAGCACCCACTTTTAAGCGCCGCAGCGCCCCCTGCGGAAGAAAACCTGCGCAAGCCAAGAAAGTGAATTTTAGGGTTTTTAACATGTATTATGACTCCCATGCTCTACTATAAATATATCAGTTCGTCCAAAATTCAGGAGGAGGCTAATACAGAGCACAAAACACAAAAATAAATATTTTTAGAGATCCAAGGAGAGGATTGAAGAGCGACAAGAGGAGACAAATGCTGTGACATCCGAGGAGGAAGAGATTCAATTCGGGTTTTATCTTCTTGTTTCTTTCTTAGAACTCTAATGATTTCCATTAGATTCATGAATTGTTTATCATTGATTTTATCTTATATCATGAACTAACTCCTTAATTCTGGAGAATGATGTAATCTATGCTTGAACCTTGTATTGTTTATCAATTTTGTTATGAAGTTTTATTAATTTATTTATATTTTTTGATTTTAATGCTTCTTGATTGTTGGCCACAATTGAAGATGGTGAATGTTTAGAATCTATCACTTGAGAGAGGGGATTTTGAACAGATCTAGAGAATATAACCTAGGATTTTATAGAGTTCGAGAGAATCTGTAGTCCTTTGAAGTCGTTAATATAGAATCACAAAGCGTAATGAGTTTTTAACTATTGGATTTTTATAGAGATATCAAAGTCTATAGTTGATGATCTTTTCACTCGGCACTCGAGAGATGGAGTGGATATTTTAGGAGTCTTGACTTATAAATAATATAACTGAACATGGATTAACTGACATGACAAATGCATAGGTGACAGCTAGGTGAAATCAGGATCCAGAATCTCTATCGTATTAGTTCTTCCTATTTTATTATTTTTATATTTCATTTATTTAATTAAATCTTTATTAATTATCGTCTAAATAAAGTTAGGTTTATCAATTGTAGTACTTAGTGCGAGTTAACGCAATCCATGTGGGTTCGACACTCTAAACTCATTTATACTAAAACTTGACACCGTACACTTGCGGTACGATATAAAAATATCACAACAATATCCATCCACATATCATTATTAATTTATTTATCGCGCCTTATTATGCTTTTTGAATGCATGCTTAAGGGTGTATGATGAGACCTAATCAAAGATAATAAATTGGTTGCCAATTTACGCGAAAAACCCTCAAAACGTATTAAGCGTTTTTCCTTCCGTTGAGTGATTCTTACTCAAGATCCAAAGTTGGCATTGGTTTGTTGGCCAAAGTCAAGACCTTTGTCAATTGCGGATGTGTTTGAATCATGAGAGTTTTGTTCCATATCGGTGTCTTGTCCAAGTCGTGATTTGTTGGCCAAAGTCAAGATCACTTCTTGTCCATCGACATTGATTACGAAGCTTTCCATGTCAATGGGTCCCGCTTAACTGGAATAATTAAGCTTGTTGTGCCAAAGCCAAGGCTTAGTTGATTCAGAGGAAAAAGGTTAGGAAAATATATTGGATATATTGGCATATATATTGTATATATGTTTCGGACTTGGATGTCCACCTACTGGATCTAGGAATTGGATGAGATCCAATTGATCTTAGAGATCTACCTAGTTAAGTATCATACAATTTGTTGGCCAAAGTCAAGATTGTGTGTTATTTAACGGGATCCTAGCCCACTAGGAAACAAGGTTTCCCGAGTACTCAACAGAGGGTTAGAGGCTCGCCGAAAAATAGTGGGAGGCAAGTATTAAATTTGCAAATTTCGTTTAGATACTTGCCAATACACGCTCATTTCATTTTTCGTCATAATATGTTTATAAATATATTAGTTGGACTAATATTTAATTATTGTTTTAATTAAACAGTTGGACTGTATTCAAACTACTTCATTTATAGTTGATTATATAATTGGATTATAGTAATCAATATATTTGAATTTTACCCTTCATTTATAGTTGATTATATAATTGGATTATAGCAATTAATATATATTTGATTTTAACCAATAAAATTATAATTAGTTATATAGTTAGACTATAGTAATCATTACATTAGATAGTACCCGAAATCGTTGATTGGACAGTTACACTATTGGAATCAAGATAAATGAAAGATTAGTGTTTAAAACATAATCATGGGTGAAAATGTGTTTAAACGACTTTAATTTATCAAATTGGGAATAAAATTTCAGGATGGTCCTGGAAACTAATAAGTTACTTTATTTGATAAAATAACATATTAGGCCTAAGCCCAAAGTTAAGCAAATAGTAGAGCATGATCTTTGGAAGATTCATGTGATGATAACTTTAGTGCTTAATTCATTATACTTGTCAAAAGGACTCATTAATCTCCTAATCAGAACTAAGGATTAGATCCTTAAAGTATGATGAAGAAATTGAAGGATCTTCATAGATCTATTCTTAGATCTTAGAAGTATTAAATTGCAATTAATAACTCTTGGAGAGTTAATGGTTATGCTCAAGGAGCCAAAGCCAAAGTTTGCAATAAGGCAAATAGCGCAAGGCGCATCTTACTTCGATATTCTAGAAGGCCAAGGCTTGGCCAAAGGCTTCTAGGATGTGGAAAAGGGCAAAGGTAAATCATTATAATCTTCTGGGAAGATAAAAGACATATCCCAAAATGTCTATCTAAACTGTGGCAAACGGGGTTACTGAAGCGTGACTGCCGTATGGACAAAGCAGACATGAAGGAATTAAAGACGAGCAAGGCTCTGACTTCAAATATGTTTGTCATAAATATGTTCACTACTAGTATTAAAATTGGATTTTAAATACTAAGTGTGATACATAAATATGCATTGATGTGCAAAATCTGCTATGAGCATGATACTGACTTCAATTGAGATTAATCTGCGAATCGGAAACGGGACGAAAGTCGCTGTTTTACCATAGATACCTAAGTTTAGGAACTACCCTTCGGGTGTGTACTTAAATTAGGAAACTGTTATAATGTAACTACTTTGACTAGAAATATTATCTCTATATCGAGTATAACTCGTGCGAGTATACCTTTATATTCTAGAACACTAAAGTGTTTTATTTTATAAAGATGATATTGAGATAAACACATTAGATGTGAATAACAGTATTTATATTTTGAATATAAATAAATCTCAAACATATAATATGACGAACAAATAGCTCAAACTGATTTGATCAGATAAGACTTATTTGTGGCAGTGTTGTCTGGGACACATTAAACAAGACTAGTATATCCACACTTTTGAAGAGTAGATACTAGGACGGATTTGATTCCATTCAAATGATGTCTACGAATCTAGTTTATTAGGTAAAGTACCTAAAATACCTTTTACTTGGTAAAAGTGTAAGTGTCATCGATCTGTTAGCCCTCATTCATAGTGACGTAAGTGGGCCCATATCTAGCTAGGCTAGAAGTGAATATGAATATTTCGTGACCTACACGGATGTGGCATCGCGTTATGGTTATATGTGTTTCTTTTGAAACACAAATCGGAAAATTTTAGAGTTTCGACACGAAATAGACAAACAGATCGGCTAAAGTATAAAACCATCCCGGTTAGACCATGATGGAATACTTAAGCAATAAGTTTCTCATATACTTGAAAGAGTGTAGTATTCTTTCAAATGAGGACTCCTCCCGGAACACGTCATCCTGACGGTGTGTCTGAATGGATAAACCGAATTTTGTTGGACATGATAAGGTGAATCATGAGTCGCTCTGAGCTACCATTTCCTTCAACGGATACGTATTAACAGTGCAAGTACTTATTTTAAATAAGGTTCCATGAAAACAATGTAATTGGGAAACCAAAGTATAGTACTTATACATCTCACATGAGAACAATGTAATTGTTGCTCGCCATGCGTTTTTCCTAAGAGGAATACCGATATGCAGTGGTAAGTGGGAGGATAGTAAAACTCGATGAAAATCGGAGTAATACTGTTCAAGGCACCTAGTCCTTAATGGAACACAAATAGTTCATCAAGGATGAAACTGTACCACAATCTTCGAATACAAAAGAACCGCGTTAGTCAGAGAGAGTCAGAAAACAACCTGGGAGGTATGGGTTTCTGATCTCACCTCATAAAGATGTCAATCTTATTGAGGAAGACCAACTGACTACATATGAGGAAGTAATACAAGGTATCGACTCCCCATTATGGCAAAGTGCCATGAAGTCTGAAATGGATTCCATGTATACCAACTATGTTTAGAGACTAGTTGTTGTACCGCAAGGCATTGTGCCTATTGGTACTATATAAGTCTTCAAGGAAGACATACGTGGATGGCAGCATACCAACGTACTAAGCTAGGCTTGTAGTGGAAAGGTATCGTTATCAACATTGTGTTGATTACAACGAAATATTTTACCTGTTGCCACGTTAAATCCATTTGGATAATGTTTGCTGATGCTGCATGTTTCATTTATGAAATATGGCAGCTGAACGAAAAATCATTTTCCTGAAAAGGAAACCTTTTGGAGGATGTTTACAACATCCTGACGATTTTTTCGTATCAAAACTAGCAAACAAGGTTTGCAGGTTATTTGATCCATGTTTGGATTAAAGCAAGCATTAGGTTCTTGGAATTATCGTTTTGATGTAATCATAATGGTTTATGATTTAATTCAAAACGAGAAATGATTCTTGTGTATATAAGGAGGTTAGTGGGAGCGCACTGAAAGTGACTGTCCTAAATAATGATGATATGTCATTTCTTGGAAATGATATTCCCATATACAATCGGTGAAAGCTTGGCTTTCATGAAAATTCTCCGTAGAATTCTTGGGAGAAACAACCTTTATTCTATGAATAAAGATCTACTGGGATAGATTTAAAGTTGTTAACACTCTCTGAGAACTCGTACATTGAAAAATGTACGTGACCTGGTGTCTCATACGCTTTGAGCATATGGAGTCACAAACAGGTCAATCCAAGTGATAGTCACCGGATTAATATTAAGAACATCCGTTAGTATCTTAAAGAACTAAGGATGATGTCTTAAACTATGGAGAATGAGAACTTGAAGTGACTAGGATCACTGTTGCAAGTTTCCTAACCGATAAAAACAACGGTACTATACAGTTTGAATAACGGAACAGTGAGCTGGAAATCTTCCAAGCAAGATATTGTTACCGAGTAAACAACAAATGCGGGTTAATGCTGCGGTTGAGGCATCAATAGAAGCCATTTGGGTCGATGATAAATCTTATTAGATTAGATATAGTTCTGAAAGCAGTTGAGCTAAGCGTCAGCACAGGCTAAAGAATTAATGGTCTCATCAACGATCCAGATATATACTTCGACTATTCATCTGATTCGTTCAGATCATACATCGTTGCGATGTGATGATCGAATAAATCGCATCAGGCGATAATCACGCAAATCCGCTGACGAAAGCCTTTCCTCAGCAATTTGAGCGAACCGTATATAGTTCGGGTGTAAGACACTCGAGTGACTGGATATAGGCCAAGTGGGAGATTGTTGGACAGTTATGACCCATAGCGTCACTATTTGTACAGATCATGGTGTTGTTGTACAAATTAACTATGTGACAGAGGAGATTGCTCTCTTATCATTTGTGATAAGATCACCTAGATGTATAAATGATAGAAGATCTCTGTGATTAGTTTCGGATTGAGATGATATGAGACGGTATCAGTCTTCGAAGGTTTAATCATTAAATATCCCTAGTCGTAGTATTATCGAGACTGGACATCGATAATGCGAAATAGACTAGTATTACATTTGTGCGTGTTATGGAAGTGTAACAACATAGTTCTCATATATTTGGGTATTGGATACTCATGCAAGTGTAATAGGAGGTTGTGTTTTACCAATGGTACGGAAAACAGCTTCGCTCTGGATAGTTCCCTCGGAATTCCATTGGTAGTATGACTATGTGTATATGGAAGTCCGAAATCAGGGTAGGTGTATTTGGTCTTAACTTGAGACTTGCACCGCTAATACTTGCGACAATCAATATGCTTTGGTTTTGGTCGTCCAGGGCTTTAACCGGTTCTATGTACGCCTCTGCTGGGTATATTGAGAATCGTAGTGTATTGGGTGTGATGTCAAGACGGAAGTATCACTCCAGTCATAGTGGAGATGATGTCACGTAGGATACGGAGCTAGTACTCTTAAGCACTGCAGTCATCGGGATGATATGACTAGGTCATGTTCATCCGATTATAGAGACTAGTTACCAAACATCCGACATGTGCTTCGTACGGGGCAGACACAATTCCAGCCCCAGGCCTAGCACGTGACATCCGATACTGGATCGAAATACGCAATACTACGTATACTACACCTTACATAGATTGTATATTCCAGTAAGAATATTTATGGAGAATTGGGTAGGCATGGTGCTTTGCTAGAAGCCAACTATGTCTTGTAAATCTGTAAGCATGTGGTACGAGGTACACACTTAATCGGATAGTCCGATAATCGGATTTACTGCCAACATATCCAGAGGTCTCTTGGGTCGCTTCCCAAAGATTCACCGATGACAATTGACTTAAACTAGAATTAATTTGGGATTAATTTAGAGAGAGAAAATTAATCTGTGATTAATTTAGAGAGAGAAAATTAATCTGTGATTAATTTAGAGAGAGAAAATTAATCTGGGATTAATTGAGGCTTTATTTAATCTGGGATTAAATGTGTTCGGAAGAGAGAGAACGCGATTAATTTGGAATTAATCGGTAAAATAAATTTAATAGTTAAATTTGATTTTTCTATTTAATTTATTTGTATGGGCTAAAATTAATATATCGGATATATTAATATGAATTGGATTTCATTACGAAATTAAAGTCGGACTTTAATACGAACGAACGAATTAATTTAGAATTAATTCGTAAACGACGTTCGTAATATATTTGCGAGGCATCGTTATTTAATTAAATTAGATTTAATTATTTAGCGACGAAAGTTCGTTTAATCGGATTAAACGAATCCGAGCCGCGGCAAATGTTCGTAGAGACATTTGAATTTTGAATTCAAATGTGGGGCCCACTTCACATGTGGTAGTTGGGAGGGTAGTTGGCATTTATGCCAAGCCACCAACTTTCCAACTACCTTGGAATGGTTTTGGTGAAACCATTTACCCAACCACCTTGTTTAGGTAAAAGGGTAAATTGGTTTTACCAAAAGGCATCTCTCTCTCTCTCATTACACAACACTTGACACAAATCAAACCCTTATACACCATGTTTTGGGCGTGAGCTTCCTCCATCTCTTCACTTTGATTTTGTGGCAAAATCAACAAAGCTAGCACTTGTAGAAGTCTTCTAAGGTGATAGGGAAACCAACTCAAAGCTTGGAATCGACATAAAGGTTGGATCTTGGAGATCTCCATTCACAACTCAAAGCTTGGAATCAACACAAAGGTTGGATCTTGGAGAACTTCACTCACAACTCAAAGCTTGGAATCAACACAAAGGAAGGATCTTGGAGATCTTCATTCAAAATTTTAAAAGCTCAAATCCATTCAATGTAAGTAATTCCGCAACTTATAATGAATTTATGAACACCTTTTCTTGCTTATTAGATCTTTGGCATGTTCTAGGAACACTAACAAATATGCCTCTCAAAGGCAAGAAATAAAGAACACATATACTGTCGACAAAGCCTAGCCGGAAGAGATAATGAATTGGCATGGAGACTTGGGAGAGGTATGCAGTGACCGAAGAAGTCTCTGGTGACATGGATAAGACTTCACCAATGGCACATCCATAAAATCTCTGCGTTGGATACTTGTTGTAGCCATTCCTTCCATGCTCCGTAAGAAAAGTTCTTCTTCACCATAGCACGTGATATATGATGTCTTAGGCCATATGAAGTAAGGATGGAAACTGATGGAGTAATAAGTTTTAACTTCTCTTGTAGCCACACCTAAAAAAAAAGATGAAAAAAGAAGTTAGTTCACTGGGTTGAAAAAGTGAAAAGGCGGCCTAGGAAAAATATAGGGCATACTTGCAAAAGTAAAGAAATTCCCAGAAATCGGTTGGTGGGATTCCATTTGATTTCGTCTAAACCATTGAGCGTCTTGGCCAATATTATAGCGGAATGATCATAGCCACACTTGATACATTGAATAATGTGGAGAAGTTGGTAATCACCTCTCCCACTATCATGACTTGTCAGCAGGTATCAGACCAAGATGCAGAACATTACCACACTTTTCTAACGGTGGGATCCAATCTCCATGTTAGAAGCGGCATCTGATAGTATAGTTAGTTCGATAGACAGGGGCAAGGAAATACTTTTTCCAACTCATTGGGGATGAAAAGAAAAGCTTCAAAAGCCTCATTGAGTAGTGACTTTTGGAAAAATGGTATTTTCAAGATAGTAGATGGAGAAAATCGCAGACTTAGAATGACAGCAAATTCCTCAGGCATGCAGCATATATTGTGACCATGAAAACAAAAGACGTGATTTTCAGCATCCCAAATTGTTGAAAATGGCTTTCAGGAAGACGTAAACTATTTTGTCCTGATAAAGATAACAAAGTGTAAAGAGTTGAGCTAAACCTAGGGGCGACCAGTCAGACACCACACAGATGAAGGACAGAACGGGATCTTATAGAGAGTGAGCTATGAAGACAACTAGAGGGACTAAACAGTGGTCGGATGTACGAAAGGAGGACCAGATATATATGAAAGTTTGACGGGATATTGGTTTAGTGGAAGGAAATTCCCTGGAGGATGGGGAGTTAAAGTGAGAAAAAGACGACTCAGAAGGCACTCAGTGTAAGAGAAAGGCTTTTTTATGTTGAAAAAAAGGAAACAACAAGGCTTATATAGAGGAACTAAGAGGGAGCCGTATGAGGACATGAATCCCACTCCTAGAAGGATCCTAATGCCATGAGACATCAAAGTGTATCCTATCAGTGTTTCACTTATGTCTAGAAGAATGGCCCAATGTTTATGGTCAGTCAGACTTTAGTTATATAAGGCCGGACATGGTCCCCATCTATAAGCACGATGAAGTCCAAATAGTGGATTGTGAAGGGTTATTAATATGATTAAAGAATTGTAATAAAAGAAAGAAAATAAAGAGTCAAAACATTTTCATTTATCGAACTCAAAGTCTGTACAAAAAGTTTTCAAAATCATCATTCTGATACAAAAATTATTCTAATACAAAGAAAAAAAAACAAAGGTCCTACTTAGTAGAAGATTACTCATCCTCCTCAGACCCCTCATCGCCAAACTCTTCAGCCTCTATATCCCTCAGCACACTACAAGAATGTAATCTCTTCATACGGACCTCACATCGCATTGAATCTTCCACTAAATGGGAGAGACATCGGCGCACATGCTCTTCCAACTCTTCTGTCCGACGCTGATATTCTGTAACTTTCACCTTCAGACGACACTATGAATGGAAACATGAAAGGAAGTAAGAAAATCATACATATATGCATACACGCTAACTTTATTTTACAGGTACCCGATACGAGAGACTCTGCAAGGTGAACTCAGCATTCGCCGCATGCGCCAGGTGATAACAATTATCTGCGAAGTTAGTAGGAACCTGAAAACATGGCTTAATCAGTATGAGAAACTAAACAGAGAAGAAGAAATGATTAGTTAGAAACACTAACATGGGTGGCATTGGAAGTAGTGAACGATAGGCTTTACATCCCCTCCAAAGATAGAAACTGTACCTTAGTAGCCCGGTGCAGCTCGGATAGAGGTAGAGACCTGAAGAGAGCGGAGCGGACCCACTGTCGGTAATCCCCATCGACAAGGAAGTTGGCTAGAGGTAGGGCGTTTAGGGCTGCTATAAGATCATCCCCCTCGTTCTTGAAGCCGAAAAGCAAGGAAGATGGATGAGGGACCAGAACTCTACAGGCCTAGGGCCTAAGTAATATAATCGAATTCAAACTAAGTAATATAATTAACAAAATCAACTTTATTTAAAAAGTCAATTTAAAATAAACTAAATTAAAACTAAAAAATAAATAAGCGAAAAGTCAAAAAGTTTAAATTAAGAAAGACTATGATGAGCGGAATTCTAAAATCTGATTTCACCTAACTATCTTCAATGTATTTGTTATGCCAATCAATTATTACTTAATTTCTTAGTTTATATGTCAAGAATCTTAAATTAGTCTACTCTCTCTCATAAGTGCCGAGTGAAAATATTATTAATTATCGATTTTGATATCCATTTAAAAAATAAGTAATTGACAATTCATTAACTCTGTGATTCTTTATTAACGACTTCAAAGGAATTATAGACCTCTCGAACTCTATAAAATTCATAGGTCATATTTTATAGATCCTATTAAAAATCCCTTCTCCCGAGTGATAGATTCTAAACATGGAATCATCTAATTGTGGCCAGCAAATTAAAAGTATTAAACATAAGAAAATATAAATAAACTGAATTAAAACTTTAAAATAATTAATTGATAATCAATATATAGGTTCAAGCATAGGCTACATCATCCAAAAGAATAATAAAATTAGTTCATAACTAAATAGAAAAATAATTAAATCTTAGTCAAGAATATATTGGACATCATTAGATCTTAAGGAAATAAATTAGAAGATAAAACCTGAATCGAATCCCTTCATCTTCGGACATCACCGCCTTTGTTTCCTCTTGTCGCTCTTCAATTCCCCTATTGGATATCTCTAAATTATGAGTTTAGAGCTATCTAATTGTGTCTATTTCTCATCTTTAAGGTTTTGGACATACTTAAGTATTTATAGGGAAGTCCTACAATCCTTCTGCATGTAGAAAATTGATTCCTTATACTTCTGAAAATCGTCCGGGGCATCGTGATGCCACTTCTCTAGCAAACATGTATTCTTCACGGCTGGTGACAACATCGTGACACCAGCTCCTCTGCCAGGATTACTTGTTTTTGTATATTTTCCTTTTTTGCGTGTTTCATTTGCATCTTTAAGCTCCCCAAACACGTATGTTTGCCTCAAGATACATGTTATAATGTTTCCTATCAATAAAACAAAAAACAAACTACAAAACACATAAAATGACACGAAACTTAACAAAATAATAAGGTAGAATGTATGAATAAGTGGGTATAAATAACACTTATAAAACACCCCCAAACTTAAGATTTTGCTAGTCCCGAGCAAAAGACTAAATAAAAACTAAATAAAAGTAAACAAACAGAAGTAACTAAATTAGCTAGGCCACTTTCTTAGGGATCATGATTGCATTTAGCGTATGTGGATGAGTTATAGTCTCGTGAGGGCTTACATCGACGACACCCACAAACTTCATTCAACATGCACATGCAATCATGAAAAAATAAATAAACAAATAAAACAGTCATCGTAGTTACACATAATATGATCCTCAAAGAATGCCTACCAATAAAATCAGAGAACCTTTAAAGTACTCAATGCAACTTAAATCCAAGTTCTTGAATAAATTATCTAAGCTAGACTCACAGTGTGCGTATGTGTATATAAAGTTTCGGTCACAGCTCGACTCCTAACTAAGCCAACTCAGTAATTTCATCTTTTGGACTCACCTACCCTTTAAGGTAGCATTTCTCCTCAATGTGGTCCTAACACTCACCCATGAGTAGTTTCACGCTTATCGGTTATATATGGTATATCTCTTTTTTCGAAGTATTTTTTTCTTTTCTGCTCCTTTCATTTTTTCAAAATATCACTTTGTTCATTTCTTTAGTCATGCCATACATCATAAATAATTACAAACAAAGACATATATATAACAATCAGTTATTCATCTTCAAATAATTTCTTCAATTAGTCACTTTGTCAACTACCTAAACTTTTAAGTGCTTACGAGTTTAACTTAGATCACCTACTCAAGATATCAGATAAAAATCAATTAGGCACTTATCATTTATAATATTTAATCCTATAGTAAATAAAACTCATCATTTGGATATATGTTTTACTACTTAGGACAAATTATTTTTAATTGTTTTTTTTATTTCTCATGTAAAATCACACAGCAAATAAACACACATAGTATAGATGCACACACCCCAAAACTTAGCAATTGCATTATCCCCAATGTAACAAAATAAAAACAATTAAGAACAGTGAGTGGAATAACACTATCTTGTAAGAGTATGTCTGGTGCACCACAATCTTGATTGGTATATATTAGATTCTTTGTTGCGCGGGTCATGTTACTCTCGACAATACCTATCTAAATAAACATGTAAATATATAACACACAATAAATGAAAATAAAATTAAAAAACTAAAAATGCAAAAATAAATTGTGTGGGTTGCCTCTCAGCTAGCGTTAAGTTTAACATCTTCAGTCAGACGTAACCACTCAAGTGGTCATAGTGGCTTTTATGTAGTGGACCAGGTAGTCTCATGTGCTTTCTTCTTTGTTATCCACCGGTGATTATAACATGAAAAATATCGATTGGCTAGCTGTTGCAGAGTAACTATGGAAGGTCTCCCATGGTCTTTTAATGGTTCAGCTATTGGCTCCATCTTTGGGTCAGGATCTGTATATTTTCCGCCAGTTTGAAAATTTGGACTGTACATGCAGTAAAATTGGCTCGACCTCTTGTTTAGCATTCCAGTGATCACTTGCAAGCGAGCATTGACTCTTGGTTTTCTTTTTTTATGGTGCCTTAGGATCTGTTTCAGTTGTGGCTACGAATGATCTTCTTTGCATGGCTCCACTTTGTTTGTTGGTTGTTAGACTACTGGTTCACCCTGTATGTTGACTTGAATACATGGAGACATACCTAACACATAGCCATTGTCCATTAGAACTTCATTCTCTATATTGTCTATCTTGTGATATTCTTTATCACCTTGAGGACTCGTCATGGCTCTAAGAACACTGAATGTGACTTTTACATTCTACACTTGTATTTTTAGTTCGCCTTTTTGTACATCAATGATTACTATACCTGTGGCTAAGAAAGGTCTCCCAATGATGATTGGGATATCATGATTCTCTTCTATATCAATGATAAGGAAATCAGTGGGGAAATAGAACTTATTCATCTTGACCAACATGTCATCTATTATTCCTCGTGGGTAGTTGAGGGATCTATTTGTTAGCTTCAAGTGACGGTGGTTGGCTTCACCTCTCCTAGGCCAATTATTTGTAGATGTATAAGGGCATGAGATTGATACTCGTACCTAAATCGCAAAGCACTTTACCAAAATCTCAATTTCCAATAGTGCACGATATGGTAAAGCTGTCAGGATCCTTTAGCTTTGGAGAGAACTTCTTCTGTATGATGACACTGAACTTCTCTGTGAGTTCTACTATTTCAAAATCACCCAGTTTCCTCTTCTTGGACATCATCTCCATCATAAAATTCACATAATTAGGTATTTGTGCTAATGCGTCTGCGAATGAGATGTTGATATGGATCTTTTTAAAGATTTCAAGAAATTTGGAAAACTGATCATCCAACTTCTTCCTTTGAAAACATTGAGGATATGACAAATGTGTCATCATGATAGGTGTGTCTTATACAGAAGAGTTGTTGTATTATTCTCTTCTTTCGTTATCGTTTCCTCCTGAAATATCGCTTCTTTATCTTGACTGTCTTAGTCCTTAGGGGTATCTCTAATCTCTTTCTCACTCCTGAGGGTAATGGCATGTCACTGTTCTTTATGAGTGACTTTAGTATTACTAGGAAATGCCCATTTCTGTTGATTACCCATTGGAGAAGCAAATTGACCTATTTGCACTTCTAAGAACTTCATTGTTGCCCTCATATTGCCTATATGTGTTTCAATATTGTTCAGCCTCAACTTTTCTTCTCAAACCTCTATGAATTTTTAGCAATAAATGTGCTCATAAGGTATTCTAAGGATGGTTTCTGCTCAAATTTTTTGCTTATTAAAGCACAGACGAGGTTGCAAGGCATTGACTGTATTCACATATGAAAAGTTCGGATAATAATAGTTATGCATATGATTACCTCTATAGTTGTTGAAGTTTTGATTGTTCACATACTAGGCTTGCTCAAAACTTATTCCTCCGTCTGGGTGCATTAGACTAGCCGCAACAGCAGTTTCAATAGGTGGTAGGGTCATTTGGTTGGTCAATGTTGCTATATAAGTCATGAGAGATGAAACTTAAGCTGTAAGTGAAACAATATGATCCACCTCATGTATACCAGCCACTTTAGTCATCGCCGAGTGTTCACTTGGCTATTGTAAATTGTTAACGGCCATCTCCTCCAATAGAGCATGAGCATCTTCAGCAGTTTACTTGAACATAGTTCCTCCAATAGCTGTATCAACCATAGTCATGTTCGAATGATTAAACCCATTATAAATAGCTGAATCTGGACCCAGTCTTCATAATTGTGCTGTGGGAAACTCATGAATAGATCTTTAAAATGCTCACACGCCTTATACAAGTTCTCGATATACAATTGTTTAAATGTGCTAATCACTGTTCTTAGTTGGGCTGATTTAGCGAGTGGAAAGAACCTCAAAATAAATCTTGTGGACATATCCTCCCATGTCATGATGCTCCTCAACAATATAGATTGTAGCCAACCCTTTGTTTTTTTTTCCTTAAAGAGAATGAGAACAAACACAGTCTGATGGTCTCTTTAGTCACGTTATTCATCTTAATGGTATGTGCCATCTCCAAGAACATCTTTAAGTGAATGTTAGGATCCTCTACAGCTGAACTCCCAAACTGGTTCTATTGCACCATGTTGATCAGTACATGTTTCAGCTTAAAGTTATTAGCATTGATCGATTGGTGCGCAATCTCAAAATAATTATCATCAATGATCGGCTTAAAATGATCTCGGATTGCTAGCTGACACAGGTTTTTCTCTCTGTTGTCAACTGAAATTGCTTCTTTTTCAATTCTCCTTTCTTTACTTAGTCTCATCGTTGTTTTTTCCATTTCAGGATCAAATAGGAGCGATTCGCGACTTGTGGATCTTCACTTTCACTGAAGCACAAAAAGAAAGAAATAAAGAAATAATAAAATAAAAATAAAAAAAATCTAAATTAAAGTTAAGGTAACTTGGTAATTGTACTAATGTGAATGAGAATGAACAATCCCGACAACGGCGCTGACATACTCTCAAAGTTTCGAAATAATAAAATAACTCAGTAAAGTCGGGGTTGATCCACAAGGAATAGATTTAATAGGAAAAAATAATAATTCAATTAATAAAATATAAATAATAAAAATAAAATATTCGGGTTAGAGGATCCACTCTTTAAATTTTAAATATAAAATAATTTTTAATTTTTATAAAATATAAATTACAATTATTTCCAAATCAGTTTATTTCATGATTATCGGGTATTAATTATGCCAACACATGTAATCTGCCATGTCGATAATTAGTCCTATCACGGTACTAAATATGTCAAAACATGTAGAACCATATTGTCTTTAACTAATCCAGATCTTCAATAGTCCACTCTCTCGTACTTATGAGATTCAAGTATTATATATGCCAAGTGGGGAAAGAGTACATATTTTATTTGGAAAATAATCACAATTTATAAAATATAAGATATAAGATATATAAAAATCACATATATTTCATACTAAGTGTTTCACCATTTACCCCAACATTATGCAAATTAATAAAACAAAATATAAATAAAAATACACATAATTTTATTAATAAAAGAAAAGAAATTATAAAAATAAAATTAAAATAAAACGCACATAATACTTACCCAAATCTCCCGAGATGGGAAAATGAAATAATATATCCGGACTGGAGGGGAGCTCTCTGTCCCCCCCCCCCCCCCAACTGAGGTGTCGAGCACCTCTTTTATAAGAGGTACCTTAGCACTACAATTTCCATCACATATAAATATATGTTTTTTTTTTTATTTTTAGTTATAATATATATATATATATATATATATCTTGGTGGGACCTCTAAAATATTTTTTATATATACATATGTATATAAAATCTCGGCGGGACCTACAAAATATATTATATATATTATGATAATGATAATACAATACATGTATAGCTAAATACATCATAAGCTCATTTTATTGTCAATTTAAACACGGTGAATATTTTTCAAGTCCTATTTGAATTTAGCTGTCACACTCTTTTGGGTTTCATAGGTCCTGGAATTTAGATCTCATATCTATTTTTCCTGTTGAGCTTCCAAAGCAGTATTTTACCTACACAGTAAATAAAAAACAACAATAAAAACATATAAAATATTAATTTAATTATTGTTTCATAAATGTGCTAAATTAATGGGATTAATAAAACTATAAGTGTAAAATAATTAATTTTTCTTTTAATAAATGTGTATCTTTTAGTGTTCATCAGGCGCCAAAAATTTGTTACGAGATTATCGTACCGCAAGTATACGGTGTCAAGTTTTAGTAAATGATAAATAAAGAGTGTCGAACCCATATGGATTGAAATCGAATTAACACTAAGTAATATAATTAATAAACTTAACTTTATTTGGAAATCAATTTAAAATAAACTAAATTAAAACTAAAAACTAAATAAGCGAAAAGTTAAAAACTTTTTAATTTAGAAGATGGGGATGAGAGGAATTCTAGAGTCTTCACCTAACTATCCTCTATGTATTTGTTATGCCAATCAATTATTACTCAATTTCTTAATTTTAAGTCAAGAATTGTAAATTATTCTACTCCCTCTCTTGGCTGCCGAGTGAAAATATTATTAATTATCGATTTTGATATCCATATAAAAATCAAGTAATTGACAATTTGTTACGCACTGTGATTCTTTATTAACGACTTTCTATCAATAAAACATAAAACAAAAACTATAAAACACGTAAAATTACATGAAATCTAACAAAATATTAAGCTAAGAATGTAATAATAAATGTGTATAAATCACACTTATCACTTGACCAATTTGGATTAATCCAAAATCACATATGACTTTGTTGTAATTTCATAATTATCTCTACCATTGGAGGATATTTTGGTAATTATAAAATATGTAATAATAGGTTTATTTAACTTGATTTAATTGTATTAAATCAAAGTGGTAGACATGGAACATAAAATTAGAGTTTTGAATTTTAGATGAAAGCTTGGAGCTATAACTATCATTCTAGAATTACTTGGCCACCTTTAAGTGACTTAGAATTGTTTATGAGTAACTTATTTGTGGGATTCTAATTTTTTTTATATTTTGATTCAAAGTAATACAATTATTTATTTAAAATACATTTATGTTTATTCTATAACATGTGTTGATTTTGATTTTGATGTTAAAAACTAAATTTTGGGTGTTTGAAAGTGTTTAAGGAAAGTTAGAAACTAATTGATGAAAAACTCAATTCATATAAGCTTTCTAGAAAAAAAACTGAAAGTAAAATAAAATAAATAAAAAAAAAAAGCGCTGAAACGGGGCACTACAGTACGCGTTGCACTGTAGCGGGCACACACTCTAGCGTGCGCGCTCCAAATCTATTTTGGTTGGTTTCTATGCTTCCGGACTCCGATTTGTCCCTAATTTTTTCCTATGAACTCGTAATGTAATGAAATATAATATAATATTTTATTATTTAAAAATACATTCATGCTCAATATCCATGGGTTAGACCCATTTTTGCTATACGAGGTACCGATCCGACCTTATGGGTTATACAACTGCCCCAAACAAGATGCAGGTCCTCTGAATTCGATTGGGAGCGAGAAGTCTTAATGGTTCCATTGGTGAAGAATGTGGCTCAAAATGATTGTTGGAGATTTTAGGTTTTAAAAATGGTGATCATTGGTTAAAAATGGGATTCGGTGACGAATGAGGGAGATGCATGCCTTTTATATTCTCGAATGACATCTGGTCGGACATAGATAACATGAATATCTGGCCGAAAATGGGTAAAGATACCAAATATGGCTGGATATGTTCTGGAAGGTTTCAAAGCCAGAATAAAGCTATAGAGTACTAAGTCCGTGTCGGATGCGCAGTGTATCCAAAATAAAAAATCGAGGGTGAAGCCTACTGAAAAGAGAATATTAAAATATAAAAACCTTGGAGGGAAAGCTTCAAAGATAAAATGGAAAAGGTGGGACTTTGTTGCGAGACTATCATCAGCATAAGAAATTGAAGCTTCTCGGACAAGAGCTTTGAAAATACATTAGGGAAGTGACAACTCCTGTTGGACAGTAGAAGTTCATGATCATGGCAAGACACTTCCAACGGTTGAGAAGAAAATTATGGTTGAAACACGCTTAGGGATATGGGTCAAAGCACCTAAACTGATCGAAGCATCAAATGACTCGAGGGTCCATCTTATATCAAAAATTCCAGACATGGGTTGCAGCATCTCACAATCGATCGAGCCAACAATAATTAGAACAGAGATCAAGGCATCTAATAACTGATTGAAACATCAGGGGATTGATGGTCCAACCTTTATTACAATAGAGATCGAGGTATCTCACAATCGATCGAGGCAACGGATGACCGAGGGTCCAACAACTATACCAACATAGATCGAGGTATATCACAACCGATTGAGGCATCAAGGCACCGAGGGTCCAACCGTTATCAAAACAGAGATCGAATCATCTCATAACCGATCAAGACATAGGAGGACCAGGTGTCCAACAACTATGACAATAGAGATCAAGGCAATTCACAACCGATCAATGCATTGGGGGACTGAGGGTTCAACCACTATCAGAGCAGATATCGAGGCATCTCACAACTGATCGAGGCATCGAGGGACTGAGAGTTTAACTATTATCATAACAAAGATTGAAGCATTTCACAACCGATCGAGGCATCGGGGGGCCTAGGGTTTAACAACCATGATAAAAGAGATCGAGGCATCAGAGGATCGAGGGTCCACCAACTATGAAATCATAGATCAAGACATATCACAACCAATTGAGGTATCAGAGTTCCTAGGGTCCAACCACTATCACAACAGGGATCGATGAATCTCACCATTAGAAGGTCCAAGCGCCCACATATCAATAAATAAACTACAACAAAGTAAGGTAAGCCCGGTGATGCCCGACGAATCAGGTAATTAAAAATACATGCATGACATTGATAGATTAGTTGTTGTCACACACTACACAAGCCTACCAAAGTGGAGGCGACAATAGACATTATTTTTTTAAGCATAGCCCGATGATGAGTCTCTTACGATGACACCTCCTGAAAAATTGGGAAAATTATAAGATGAGCGCCAGAAAAGAAATGAACTCTAAGGAAGATAACCAAAAACTAGCCAGACATCACCTATATTTAGCCTATCTTCCCTCAAACCAGAATATCAAGCCAGATATATAATGAAAACCTTAAATCTGACAGGGCAAGCTTTAGTTGTAATTGAATGTTCAGATTGTCTGTTACCAAGGATATGAGATCTGATTTTGGTTGGCCGAATATGAAATTCAAATTTAACATCCGACCGGACATGTATTAAAGTGATCAACGCATATGCAAATTACCAAGAGTTGAAATCATGAACTGATTAATGGTCAGTCTTAAGTTTCAAATTATACGTCCGGCCAAACATGGATTGAACGTTACAATCTATAGTAACGCCAGTATTGCTAGACAGAGAGAAGGCTAGAGAGGGATTATGTCTCCTCTTCCATATTCAGGTCCCTCCCTGGCACTATAAAAATAAGCTTCCTCCCAACTAGTACAAATCTAGCAACATCCCAACACTCCGGAAGGTCTTCTTGAGCCAAACAACATAAAGATACGACCTGGGGGCACTCTTTTATCAATTTTTTTTAGTTTTAGCTTTACCTGTTATACAGTATCTCCGACAGACCCTATGACATGTCCGGTTGGACATATATATCAACAACCACATATATATCTCTATCACTTTATTTTTTAATTACTTGCTTTTACGCCTACTTTTGTCGTCTATATTATTGCCTAGTCATTTTATTGCTCTCCTACTCTCATTTTATGCATGTTAATATTTTTTTTAGTATTATTTTTTTTATGTATGTTAGCTAGTTCAATATGGATTATTTATTCTTTTCGTTTGTATATTCTGATATGTGAAGGATATCTAGCCTGATCTATCATAGATCTGGCCGAACATCATTGAGAAACATACATTCGGTCGTATGATCCATTCTAGTATATTGGATGGAAATCTGGACATGAATTCCATAGTCGATTTTGAATGGATGAAAATATAGTTTGTACTCATGATACAACTCTAAGTACCAAAGAGAGGATGGCCATTTCATGTTGTTTCACAACTGCTATATCATTTCTAAAAATGCATGTTTAATGTCTTTTGTTTCTTGCAATTATCACTGTAACCATTATCACTGTCGCTTAACCATTTGTAATTTCACTACTTTTACAACTGCTTTATGATATCCGTTATCATGGACATGTGTTTCTCCATCTCTGGTTTACACAGTATATCCAACCAGAATTCATGCAAGTCTAGCCGGACAGAAACAATGACATCCTACGTACTACGAACATATCCAGCCAAGCCTCTATGAGGCTAGGCTTGTGAGATGAATGATTTAAGTTGTTTAACATTTATTTTTTCACTATTTTAATAACTTATTTTTGCACTCCTATATTTTATTTACTTTGTTTTTATTCACGCAAATGTATGTTATATAAATTGTGTTGCATGTTACTGCATTATAAGATGCGGCGATACCTATCTTCAAACCTAAATATTATAATGGTATCAGTAAAGGACCATTCTGAACCAAAACGAGTTTAAGGTCAAACCTTGCGAAGGGTGTAGTACGACCTTAAATCATTCCTGGTGTCTCATATCAGGTAGCGATACCTTTATTCTCCGTTTAGTTCCCTGTGGGACTATCCGTATTCTCTACTGACTACGAGCCCAACAGTGTCGTGATCATCGATGTCATAGGCATAGCGGTAGACCCCGCTTTGCTCTAACAACTGCACAAAAGTCA